>JANHZU010008516.1:34661-47562 GCA_032468055.1 Acrochordus granulatus | reverse complement strand
CAGCCCTAATTTTGGCATGACGGCTTTACCAAATTCTTAAAATGAAGTATTTTGAGACCAGGAGGCATTTTGCTTCCCATTGTTAGCAGAGCCAAAAGCAAAATGTTTAAAAAAGAGGCAGCTGAGAAGTTCGAGCTTTATTTATTTAAATTTCCATTCATGACCCTTGAGAACACTGTCTTTAATTAGCAATCATTTTTAATTTGCCTTACTTTGATTTAATTTACTATGAGAGCATGCTTGAATCTGCATTTAGGTCAGATTGATGAGTTGCATTAAATTCAGTTCACTGTCGCCAAATTCGGTTTTTCTCCTTGTTATCCCAAACCCAAGCAGTCTTCTCCAATGCAATGTTCTCTCTTAAATTAATGTGATATTTAAAACTATTAACCTATAGATATTCGATTTTGACACACTGCACTATTTATGTCTACCCAAAAGAGATGCAAAAATATTGTGTATTTCTACTTTATATAAAGTACATCAGGTTTCAACTGCGTATGTTTGGGGGAATTGTTCTCTAGTACAAGCCTGAGAATCTTCTGTTTCACCGGATGCTCCTTAACTATTAAGCCCAGTATCTTCAAATATTGGCCATGCTGGTTGGGGCTGTTGAGATTTGTAGCTCAGAAACATCCAGTGGATGAAGTTCTTCCTCCTTGTTCTTGAAAAATAATAAAGAGAGATTAAAGTAAAATATTCCTACTTTCTAGAAGTCCACAAGAAAGTTCTGTATCCTACAAAAAGTGGGATGCCTATCAAGGGATTGCAGAATAGGTTGTATTGTAGGCTTTCAGTAATTTTCAGCCTTAACCTGGAAGGTCAGATAGGAAACAAGACCAGATAGGCTAATTCTATTTTACTGTAAAGCTATATTAACAGGATCTTGTAAGTCTGAAAGTAACAATTCTCCCTGTCTTCTTTACAGCCCAAGATGCTAAGGGGGTCCCTTATGAGCCTCTTGCTCCACCCATTATATAGCTGTGGGCTACACAGTTTCTTATCTAACCATTATCTTGGCAGCATCTCTTCAACCCATCTCCCAAGGTCTGTCCCACATACCATTATTGTAATGAATAACATTGCAATGTGTCTTTACTTTCTAACAACTATTCTTGATAGTCTGATCAGCAACCCTATAGTGCCTGCCACAAAGTCCTATATTAATGATAGACCTGATCCTCATAGAATTCCCCTAAAAGCAAGAATACTAGGCCTTCTATTTTTCCTTTCATGGTCCTATCAATCCTGTCTTCATTATTATTTTCCATACAATGGGGAATGTCATCCTATTAATATAAAAAAATACTGAATTCAGCCATTGTTCCATTTCAATTTTACAAATAGAACAGAAGAAGTGCCACCTTCTTGTGCTTCTGCCAACCATGTGTACACAAGAACCTGAGCCCTTTTGTATAAAGTGTCAAAATACTGCGTTCTGAGGATGGACCTCCAGGTCATAAAACTGATGAGAGATGCCAGCCTCTCAAACCCTGGTTCCCGACTTTCCTCCCCCTTGGATATAAAATGAATTGTAATTCAGTTAACACAAACAAACAAACAAAAAAATAGTGTACTTTGGGGAGGTTGAGAAGAATTTGCTTTATTGTACCAAACAGGAAGTCTTGTTCAGATCCAAAGGCAACAGTGTGTATTTAACAGCAGCAATAAATGTCACGGAAAATGAATTATATATCATCCCAGAACTCTTGGCCTGAGAGTTTAGCTGCTATGCTAATCTTTTTGCAGTATATACTCTCTAAAGGAGTGGTGCTAAACACTGAAGTGCATACAATTCAATGTATGCTTAACTTGGGAGGAAGATTTGGTTTAGCAGGACATACTCTTAGAAAAGGAGGTGTGAAATGGAAGCCAAGTATTATACTGTTATAATATCTGCCTTAAATGTCTTTGAGATTAGTTCAGGTGACACATGAAAACTCTGTTTTTGGACTCAACATGATTGATGGTTCATTTATCTATTTTACAAATATATATGGCTGCCCAACTCACAGGTGACTCCGTGCCAGCTTACATGAAAAATCCATGAGATAAAAACCCATAAAAGCCCAGCCAGCCCCCATGGCAGCAGCAACACAGTCAAATCAACCCTCGATTGGCTCCATCTCCATTTGTGGTCCCCAAGCCTTCTGTGAAAACCACATTTTCAGGGCCTTTCAGAAAAGTAATAAAATGAGGCCCAACTGTACTTTGGGGGGAATGATGTACCATAGAGAAGAGGCCACTACTGATGCAGGATAACAGTTGTTAAGAAGAGTTGTTCCTTTCATTTCTTGCTCATGGACATTTGGGAAGCATCTGGTTGACTAATGACATTATAACTTATTAGAATTTTGGTACTTTGGGCAGCTACTCTCCCTTAATCCTAGGAGGAAGATGCTGGCAATTATTCCCCAAACAATGCCAAGAAAAGGACCATAACAACAACAATAACTCCTATAATATCTAACTCATGGTCTTGAATTGATGGATGATCTCTCTTTATGTCTTCTCCTCCCTCATTAAGTGAATTTGGATTGTTTGAGTGCAAAACAAGTGCTCAACTGTTAACCTAAGGCTAAAATAGAATTACTCTTGCCAAAAGCTAGATTACCAAACTTCAGCTCAGATGCAGGAGAGCGTCTCCTGATATTTCTGAAAAATCTGGCATGAATTGGGCCCACCAATCTTGAAGTCAAAGACGCAAAATAAGTCAGTGAAGATTCAAAGATTCCAAAAAAAATCCAAGATTCCAAGATTCTGAACAATTAAATTGGAAATGTTAGTACCAGCACATCAATCTGGGTGGCCCACTGTTTTGACCTAGGAGTTAATCTTCCTTGGATTCAGTGGGACTCCTATGTAAACGTCAGTAAAGTTAATCCATAGCTAAGCTTCAACTTTCCCTAAAAATCAAAGATATTCTGAGTCTGTGCTCTAACATTCCAAGCCCAACAAAGCGCACACACTGCTGTCAGCTGCATGCAACATCACATTCCCAGATCCACTAAAACAAACAGACATCTCACCCCTCTGCTAAACTCTTGGGAGATGATGATAGAGAGCTAATTAGCCCATGTTCAAACTGCGGTTCTGTACAATTTAATATTGGACAGAGTTCAGGGTGAGTGGCTAAACGGCATAAAGGAGGAAAAAATAATAATCCCCAGAGCCTGAGCAAATCACATTAAGTAATCTCTCCACTCCTGTTGACTTTGCTCTGCCCCTCTCCCTATTCGAATACCCTTTTCTTTCCCAGCTAATTTCAGAACCCATCACCAACATCTATAGTTTTTCAAAGCAAAAATAAAAATATCTTTGATTTTGATGGAGACGTAACTTCTCCGTTAACTAACAGGGATTCAAAACATCTGGAAATTGTACAGTGGCTGGCTACTTAATGTTTATTTTGTCCCAGCCCACTGCTGGATATCTTCCAGTTTACCTCTCCCGATGGAAAAAGATTGGCATCCAATATTCTTAGGGTGAGGACAGCAACGCGGTCTTTAGTTGAAGTTGAAATGTAATTAAAATAAAATGTGATTAATTACCTAATTAACAGGATGCCTTCCAAGGCTTTTTGTAGCCTTGCCATGTGATACAATTAGGCGTATCTGCAATGCAAAATTCAGAGAGCTGAGTCCTCTGTTTCTTTCCATTTCAGAGAGTTTTGGCAAGGATACCGATCCCGGAAACCACTTTTGTTCTGGAAGAGGGTTCAAGCATTTCAAGTGAGTTATATTTTTAGAACTGAACTCAGAAAGAAATAATATTCTCACACAAGCATTTTACTGTGTCCATCCACCTTGCTGCTGGTCATCTTCTTCTCTTTTATTCTTCCTTTCCCAGGATTAAGGACTTCTCCAGAAAGCTGGGTCTTTGCATAATATGTGTTTTTAAAATAATTCTAATCCACTCATTCTAATTTCTCTCTTTTACCCCAATTATTTTAATTCTTCCTTCCTTCCCCCACCCTCCCTCCTTTTCTTTTTTCCTCCTTCCTTCTTCTCTCTCTCTCTTTCTTTTCCTTCCTTCCTTTCCCTCGAATGTGACTATCCCATTTCTTCAGAAAGTTCCCTTGCTTCCAGCCTTTTATGTGAATTTGGTTTAATAGCCCTCATTAATATGAGGACAAATTATTCCATCTCTTAATAGAAGATACGACACCAATCAAGAGGTCAACTTGCTATCCATTTACTAGCTTTTGCATCGGGTCTTGGAATTGCTTAGAACCAGAGGAACTTTTTTCTATTCAAAGTGAATTTGACCAGCCCAAACCTGCCATGTTAAAACAGTAAAATGTAACAACACTTTGATACCTGTTAAAAAAGAACAAGTCTTGAAAAAGGAATCCTTCTATTCCATCACTCCTTTTCTCAATTCCCCCCCCTCTTTTCTTTCATTGAAAGAGAGGAGCGGGAAAGAGAGGTCTGCAGCATGTTGTATTTCCTAAAAACATTTATGTGGGAAGAGATTATTTTGCATTTCTGGGCCAATGCCGGATCCAAAGTGACACTGGAAATGCAACAGCAACACAAATAGTTTCCCTGGTGACAGCACTGAGCTAAAACGTCTGTAGCCTCTGATATGTCCCAAATTCCTTGCTCCCCAGAAGTTCGGTCTGGTGGTTAAGGCATCAGGGTAGGAGCTTGTGAGTTCTAGTCCTGCCTAAGGCATGAAAGCCAGCTGGGTGACTTTGGGCAAGTCCCCCTCTCTCAGGCTGACCTCACAAGGTTGTTGTGGTGAGGAAAATAGGAGGAGCAAGGTGTGTTAAATAGGTTTGCTGCCTTGAGTTGTTGATAAAAAATAAATAAAGGCAAGGTACAAATAAATAAATAAAGCTGGGCTGATAACCATGGATGAATAAGGAAAGGTCTTCTTCGCATTAGCTCTCAAGCTTCACCTCTTTTCGGTGGAAATTTGGCACCGAGGTGGTCCCAGGTTGGACGTTTTTGGATAGGAGCGTTGAGTTCTGCCAACTGCCTCTCTCCCCACCTCTCATTTTCTGAATTTAGACTGTTTTGTTTTATTCAGATGAAATGATGTGATGGTTAGCCATCGTGTGTGCTGCCACATACAGTGGCCAAGTCAGAATATAAGGATTTGTCAGCCCTTTGAGATAATCCAGATGGAAAACAAAAAAAAACATGAGTATTAAAGATAGTCCTCAACTGATGACCACAATTGGGACAGGAACATTTGTGGCTAAGCGATGGAGTAGTTAAATCAGTTGCACTTAATGTTATGACCTTTTTGCCCTGGTCATTAAGCAAATCACCCCAGTCATTAAGTGAATCATGCAGTCATTAGCAAGTCCAGCTTCCCCCTTGAAAGGTCGCAAATGGCGATCATGTGACTCCAGGATGCTGCAACCGTTGTAAACGTATGCCAAGTGCCTGAATTTTGCTCAGCGACCTAAAGAGGATGGTGCAATGGTCATAAATGTGAGGAGGGGTCGTAAGTCACTTTTTCAGGACTGCTGTAACTTTGTACGGTTGCTAAAGAAATGGTCCTAAGTCGAGGACGACCTGTCATGCTATCTTTATTCTAAAATCAAGCATCTTTAAAAGGTGGGAGAGTGAGGAGGAAGGGAAATTAGAGAGAAGAAAGGAAGAAATTAGGGCAAATTAAGATATTCATTTATCAGGATGAGGGTTTTTTAAGTGTTGGTTAAATAGGACAGTTGGCATGTACAGATATGTACAGATAGTGTTCCCAACCGACGAGCATGAATTTAAGCATTGCTGCCTCAGCACCAGTGCCTTATTTCAATGTAAATGACGCTTTGAAGCCCCACTGCTTCCTTCCTATGGGATTCTAAGCAACGAGGACACCACAGAGAACAGTGAACCGGGAGGGTTGGTATTCCGTTTAATATTCTTTTTTTTATTATTATTATTTTGAGAATTAACAGTTAATGAAAATAAATGCTGACTTGTGGCTGGGCTAATTTCTAAACACAAAGCAGGGCCCTATATGATACTAATGAGCCATTATAACTTCCTTTTGCTTCTCCAATTTCCATTGCAAAGATTTATGGTCAATATCCTGATAAATGCCATCTGGAGCTGCCTGATTTGTGCGATGCTGGGGTGGCCCCGACGGGTTTCTGTTGCGCAGTGGCTTGCAATAATCAGTCACTCCTGCAGATTTCAGCAGAAACTCAATTTCCCTATAACAAGGCATAATGAGAAGTATATTAGAATATCGACAGGGGAAGCATGGTGGAGTCGAGGCTAATCCCATGAGCTGATCAGGTCCATATTTCAAGTTGATCGGGGTCCCATTGGCGAAAAATGGAACCCCAAAATAAATGAAGGTAGACCCAAAAGGGAAGAGCATGGAGTTTGCTCAGTATTCTAGCTCTCTGTTAGGAACTGGGGCTTCATTAGTGTAAATATCTAGGGTTTAGGGGCATGGTGGCCAAGCGGTTAAGATGTTGGGCTTGTTGGCTGGAAGGTCGGCAGCCCGAGTTCAAGACCCAAGTGCCGCCACATAACAGGGAGAGCTCCCGTTACGTGCCCCCGCTCCTGCCAACCTAGCAATTCAAAAGCATGGAAAAATGCAAGTAGATAAATAGGTACTGTCTAAATTGGTGGGAAGGTAACAGCGCCCCATGCGCCTCGGCGCATAATCATGCCGGCCACGTGACCACGGAAGCGTCTTCGGACACGCTGGCTCTTCGGCTAGGAAACAGAGATGAGCACCAACCCCTAGACTGGCAGGGGAAACCTTTACCTTTTTTTATTAGGGTTTGACTCAGCAGGAGGGACCTGAACGCTGCAGGACTGTTTGCATTTTCAGGTAAATGTACTAATGAATCTTATCAAGAAAAGAAATGTGCAACTTCATAAAGACAATCAAATCAAAGAGTTAATTGCCTGACCACGAGTGGTGGACTTTGTTTAGAAATCAGGGTACTGTTATCATTGGCCGTAGGACCGTGAAGCTTCATGAAACGGTGACCTTTCTCATGACTCTGAAGTGTTCAGAAACCCAAAACGGCTTCATCTTCTCCAAATGATCCTCGGCTGCTTCTCCGTTGGAACATCCTGGGGTGAAAGTAGGAGGTCTAAAAAGAAAAAAATCTGAAGAAAGAGTCCGGCTACAGCACCATTTTTGTCGTCTCCTTGGCCCAAAGCAGAACAAGTTATCTGGAAAAGCCAGCAAGAGAACACAAGGAGTCCTCGGCTGATGACCACAATTGGGATTGGAATTTCCATCGTAAGTCACTGCAGTCGTAAGTCAGATTTTGATTTTATGACCATTTTTATAATGGTGGTTAAGTGAATCTTCACAGTCACTGAGCAAACACTGTGGCTGTAAGTGCAAATCCTTTCTTCTGAATGGGCGCAAATTGTGATCGCCTAACCATAGGACCAATCCTAAATGTGAGCCAGTTGCCAAGTGCCTGAATTGCGATCACAAAACCGTGGCGGTGAGTTCAAAGACTGGTCATAAATGTGAGGACTGGAAATTTTTCAGCACCGTCATAACCCCAGCGAATGGTTGTAAATGGAGGACAACCTGTATGCAAAATGAGAAGAGCCTATGTAGTCAAGCTTAATTTACACCAAATTCTGGTGGCAGAACTTGGATTGAGATGCTGGTAGAAGTGGAGCATTTATTGCCTGGTTTGCAAATTGGTGTGTTGAGGGGGGAGTTTCCCCAACTGAGTTGTATATTTTGCTGAAACACAGCACATCTTTTTGTTGGTCAAAGATCAGCTGAAACCTTCCACCTGCTTTCGCACTTGGGTCGTACTGTGCTTCTGGTGCCTTCTGCTTTAAACCCATTTAATCCTCCCCTTAGATCAGATATCCAGTAATCTCCCTTTGTGCGCAAAAACACAATGGAGTTCTCCCATTAGGCACTCAGTTATCCGGCTCGGTCACACAATCATCCTGAGCCCCTTGACGTGCCCTCCTCCTCACCCCGTTAATCCTTTGCCATTGTCCCTTCCAGAGCTGATGGGGAACGTGTGGGCACATGGATCCCTTTTGGAAACCTGGTGGAGAACACTAAACCTGCTTTGGTGGTTTTTCTGGAGCGCATTGGCCCGGCGCAAACACTGAATCAGCGCCTTGCTGGCACGCGATTCTACATTCTGCTGAAATAGATGCGTCCGAAAATTTTACAAGGACAGTTTTTATTATTTTTGGGTGTCATCGTGACGGAGCGCTGAAATGACCATGTTTTGCGGTAAAACGTTTTCTGACCTGGGATTGTAAGAAAAGCTTTGGATTGGATTTCCGATTTGAGAAGGTGCACGGAGACGGTTAGCAAAAGATGGATTGTGCCCAGGGCGACGAGGGAGTGTGAGAAAGAAAATCAAGATTCCCCCACCTGGATCTTTTTGGTTTGCAAGTAATCCTCGACTTCCAACCACTGGTTCAGCAATTGTCCAAAGTTACAACAGCAGTGAAAAAAAGTGACTTGTGACCAGTTCTCACACTTAACAGCCGTGACAGCATCCGCATAGTCACGTGATCAAAATCCAGGTGCTTGGTAACTGATATGTATTTACAGCGATTGCAGCTCCCTGGAATCATGTGATCAATGTTTGCAACCTTCTCTACCACTTTCCATCAAGCATATTCAGTGGGGGAAGTCTGTATCCACTTCACAACCACGTGACTCATTTAACAACTGCGCTGATTTGTGTAATAACCCGCGGCGAAAAAGGTCATACAGTCGCTTAACAACTTTCTTGCTTAGCAATGGAAATCCTGGCCCCCGTTGTGGTCATAAATATGAGGAAAAGAAGGGGAAAGGTTGTCAGGCTTGCCAGAGGGGTTGGTCAGCCCCAGTTAGGAAGCAGACTCCAGAAGAAGAAGAAAAATGGAATTCTCTTTTCTTGGTAGCAGGCCGTAGCAATCGAGTCTTGGAAGCCTGGCGGCATTTTTGCTTGTCTTCCCTCTGGCAGAATCAAGATGGGGTCGCTTTAACTTCCTTTCGAATGCCTTCTTTCCTTCCTAGGATTAATTCACGTTCTTCTAAGCGTCCCTGCCTGCCTTCTCTGTGGTCCTCTTACAAGCCTAGGATCTTCTTGAGCTTGAAGATACCGTTGTCTCGTCTTCTGGCTGTCGCATTTCGCCTCCAGTTTTAGCAGTGGGCACCATCGCATTCTGCTGCTTGAGAAGTGGATCATCTCAGGCAGGAGATGGGGACGTCGTTCCACAGGAGTGGTTTGTAAGTCATCGCTAGAGCCCTGCTCTCCCACGGCGAGCGTTCTGGATTGATTTCCGAGCCTCCCTCCTCCACAATATCAGCACCTTACAGCTTTCTAAATCTGGCCTGCAGGAGAGCGTCCCAGATGGATCTCTGAGGCTGGCAGCTCCAGTGCCAGCAGGAAACGGACACAACGCAACGCAGGTGAACAACAGGACAGCAGGAAGGGACATTAAATCCGAACAGCCTATCCTCTGACGTGCCTGTGTCTTTCTGCAGAAAGGAAGAGCACATCCTTCCTGATTGAATTAGGAGGTTGATATTTAATCTCTGGCTTCTGCTGCCCGTTCATGAGTGCACTAATTCACTCTCCTGCATTGTGTCGAGCGAAGAAGAGGAGGAGGGAGGTCTGCCATTCAATGGTGGCATCGCTTGCATTCCATCACCCGCTGCTTAAATATTCACTCAGTGTGTCCGTCATTGGCAAATCCAATTCCAGTGGTGCAAGGAATTAATTGAGGGCATTTCAGAAGAGCTGTAGGCCAGGCAGCAAATGAAAATGGTAATTAACAAATGCTTTCCTGGGAGGTGTGATCAAGAGTTTGACAAAGCAACCTGGATGTGCTGGGAGTCTGCAGCTGTGCTCTGAGCCTGAGAGGAGCATTCTGATGTCTCGTTTCATTTTGTTTTGAAAGGAAGCATTGGAAAACTCAGATCTCCACTGATGGCCGGGCTACATCTTACATCTTGTACTTGCTGCTGGATCAGATGGCGAAAGCTACTGTGAGAACACTGGAATGTGGGCAGAAAAGGAGAACTCTTTCCTGTCACCTGATGAACATGGGGCTCTCTTCATGGAATAGAGCTGATCCGTCCCTGAGCTACGTAGTCTTTGATATACCGCTTGGCGGAGAAGAAATTGAGAGGACGTAGACAGTACAGTAAGTTGCTAGCATGTAGTTCTACCTTTTCACTCCTCAAATTCTGAGTCTCTGTTGGTTTCTCACTAAAGGCATCTTCCTGGATTCTCCATGCTCCAAACACCTTCTAAAACGGTCCGTTGTGATTTTCTGTGCACGTGTGTGTACCTTTTTTGAACTCCCTTCTGCTCCGAGCACTGCAAACAGTTTTCTGAAGCAAAGGGGAAGAGTGTCATTAATTACATCGTCTAATAAACTTATTTGGCTTCTTTCCCAGTTTCCAAAACAATGTTCATGCCAGCCTGGGATACTGGTGTTTCCATGTAATTATGTTTCTCTGGAAAGTTAATTTTTGTTTTCCTAAATTGATTTGAGGTTTCTGGAGGCTATTTGGAGATAATTAACTTTGCCCGCACAGACGTACCAGTGAAGGGTGGTTTGTTCAATTTATGAAGTAGTCTTGAGTATAAAATCACGAAGAAGAGAAGTTCAGGAATGGGTGTTGTGATAGTTCGGACTTTTAACAACCCCCGTTTTCAGTGGTCCCCAAGCAATGTGAATGAATTGATACAACATATGAAGGCGTAATATCTAGTGAATGGTAGCTTGTATAACTCTATGGCTTAATATGTTGCAGGAGCTTGGCCAGTTGTGGCTAACAATAAACTTGATTAATGAAATGGGATGTAATAAGTAGCTCGAGAAACAGATTAGCATGTTGTACGCCCCCAAACCTGGTACAATAATGCTTGTTTCGAGATTATTCTCTACTTTCTGCTTCTTTGCTTTACCAGGTTAAATTGAAACCCATCTTAGGCTGAGCTACATGTCAGACTATCTCTCTGTCTGTCTGTCTGTCTTTTTGGTGTTCACACATTGCATTTCAACATGGGCTTCAAACTTGGGGTGACCTTCTGCAAAGGAGGATATCTCTAAGAACTCAATGCTTAGTCCCAAGCTCTTTTGAAAAATTCTATCCGTGAGGTCCAAACGTACAAAACCTTTCAGGCAAGGTCATCCTTAGCTTTGTGAAGCAAGATTTCCATGAGATCATACCTGACTTCCTGAGCAGATTATGGTGGATTAAAAAAGATTACCAAGATGTTGACCCGCTCACTTCAAGAAAGGCAGCAGGTGATCTTTTCAAGGTTGCTACCTATTTCCCTAACGGACCCCCATGTACAACTTGTCCGTTCATTGACAGAGTTGGCAGAGACATTGCCACATAGGCCAAGAATAAGATATCAGTGCTTAACGGCTTGATGAACTCAACACCAGTTCTGCACTTTGACAAAACTACTCGGGTTAGATCCTCCATTTTCCATGCGCATTTCCCCCCCCCCGTTAATTCCTTTCCTTAAAATTACAGTTGAGTTTTGAGCAGAAAATAGCCTTTTCAGTGGGGTGCAGAGTTTAATCCCAAACACCCAAATTGCGACCGTACTCTTTCTCTGAAAGTATCTGCATCTGCTTTAGATTGAACTACTATTTCTGTCTCCTTTCCCCACCCTGACCATTTGTTTTGGCCTTCTGGAACGACTCAGGTGAGCTATCCCAATTTCACCTCATCAGGAATCTTTGTAGCAAATGGACAACGTAGGTGTGTTGTATGTCTAATCAGATTTGGTGACAAGGAAGTACCACGGAGAGGAAGTCTGAGCAATTGAGGGTGAAGGCAGGCGAGTGGAATTCAAATGAGCAAGCTCAATCACGCTCAATGCACACAGAGATCTGGGACTTGGAATCATTCTGAATAAAATGCAGAATGTTTTTAGCTGATCGGTTGTTCGTTTCAATTGCTGGCTTGACAGACGGTCCACAGCAAGGATCCAAGCACATGATATCCAAGCCAGGTTTTCAGCAACAAAGGTTCCTCTCCATTGGACGTTCTTAGGGTGGAAGATGGGCAGAGTTTTAATTTAACACAGGTGTAATTCAGCAAGCGCGCCTGCTCATGCTGAAAGACTATCCCCAGTGATGAACTGGGATGGCTTTCAAGGGTGCCCATTCTCAGTCCACCCTTCGATCGCTTTGCCACCAAAAGCAAGCAAGGCCAGGAGCTTGCATTTCATGAGCTGCCCGTGCCCATGCTGTCCATTTGCATTTTTACGCTCTGCATCTCCTAGGCTAATTCCCTGTTTTACCATATTGTGAGTTATATCTCGTACTCTGGTTGGGGAGGGAAGAAAACATTTGCATATGAAAGGTGAGCATGCTGGAACAATAGCCCTGGATGAGATCAGAAGCAACTTCTAGCAAATACTAGGAATGTTTCATCTGTATTTCATGTCACCACAAAGAGACAGTGAGTATTATTTATTACAGGTGACTTATTTCAAAGGCTCTACCTTTTTTCTTCGCTCCTTCCTTCAAGCACAAACAACACTTGGTCCCTACGTATGTATCTTTCTTTTTCGCTCTGTCCCTCCCTCAACTACATTCTTTCTCCACTTGCAAGATCCCACTGTGGCTGTTAACTCTGATTGCAAACTTCTGCCACCCCAAGAAACAGACAGGCAGACTGTTTCTCCAATTTGGCAAAATTGGGCAAATTCTAATCCAGACAAAGGACTTTTGCATCATGTCCCTGTAAGGGTAGACGTGAAGTTGTGGGATGGAGAGAAATTCAGTTCTTCTCTGAATGTATTTTACTTTTGCATAGCTGAATCACTGCACCACCTGAAATGTATTTATTCATAAATGGTATTTATATAGCTGTCTGTCTCACAATCAAGTGACTCTGAATACATGTATGTATGAATACATACATGTATTCATGTGCCATATGTTTGCTATCTTAAGCAACTCCT
>JANHZU010008516.1:0-23736 GCA_032468055.1 Acrochordus granulatus | reverse complement strand
ACATTTATTCTAAGATCAGCCTCCAAGATACTGCACTATGTAGTTTGTGCCTCCTTTGTCTTGCCAAACTATGTGGGAATTGACAAGCTGTGAATAAAAGTCAAATTACTGTTGAGGTGAGCTCAACTCTTGGTCATGGTATGAACATATCAGTGCTTTTTTTCTGAATAGTGGTACAGAAGTGGTTGTTATGGTTTCTCCCAAGAAAAGAGAGAGACAGTGAATGATTTAGATCTACAGATCAGGGACTTCCTCAGTGCCCTTTCATTCAAGTGTTCACTAGGTCCAGCCCCCCTTAGTTATTTGAGATCAGCCAAAGTCAGCTAACTTCCACCACTCGTTTGTGATTTCATGCTAAGAGTCAGCCAAAAGTTAATTCCAAAACTGTGTCACGTCTTGAATGACCCTGAAAAAAAATGTGAGAGATGATTGATTGATGCTTTATGTACAGAAGACAGCTGGGAGGTGCAGCCTTTGGAGAAACAGATAATCCACGTGCTTCTGAGACAGTAGGATCCTCAAAAAGATAATAAAAACAGAGAAGGAAAAATAGCAAGGCTAACAGAAAGTTTCTGCTTGTTGGAGGAAGACAGATGTTTGAGACTTCTAAGCCAGACTTGTACAAAGCAGATGTTGCCAACACCTCTCTAGGAGTTACACATCTGTAATAGGTATCATCATCTATACAAAAAGCCAAAGAAAGCAAGAAAAAAACTAACATTCTAGAAGGAAGAAGCTGTCAGAAGAAGACTACTTAGCAGAGTGTGAAGGTTGGATCTGAGACCTGTTCCTCAAAGAATGATATCATAGGGTCCTAGTTTAAGTTCCAGAGGGCAGGGTCTTAAGAGAAAGGGGTTTAAGAGAGGTGTAAGCGAATTACCATTGTCAAGCCTAAAACTAAATTTGATCCTTTTTCAAGTACAAGTCTCCTAGAGTTCTTTTCAGTAAGATTTATTGAGATGAAAGGGAAAGCTTACAAGAGTTCCAGCAACTAAACTATAATTCATTATATTCTCGTGTCCATTAGAGAGAAGACTTTTAGGCGTTTTTCTCTTAGCCCTCCTATCATTCAAAAAGAAGGCGGATTTCTTCATTTACAATGGGGAAACCTACAGCTGACTGTTTATAGGGTGGTGCCCCAAATCTTCATCACTCTGGAAACCAACTCCTTTGAGCAGGTTGGAGAGAAGGTTGGAGTCATCGCTGAAGGAAGTCCTCCAAGTGTCAGAGTGATGACTTTTGGAAAGATCATCATCGCTAGGGAAGGCAGAGATTGTTAGCCTAGAGATCCTTTGTATGACATAAACTAGGGTCATCATCCTGTGAAAATTAAGAGAACGCTCCAAAGAACTTAAACTAAATCATGATCTCAAAGGTTCGGTAAAAGTTTCCCCTGCCAGTTGTGTCTGACTCTAGGGGGTGGTGCTCATCTCTATTTCCTAGCTGAAGAGCCGGCATGTCCAAAAAGGCTTCTGTGGTCATGTGGCTGGCATGACTATACACTGAGGCACATGGAACGCTGTTACCTTCCCACCAATTTAGGTGGTTTCTACTTATCCGCTTGCATTTTGTGTGCTTTAAACTGCTAGGTTGGCAGAAGATGGGGCAAAGAACAGGACCTCACCCTGTTACATGGCACCTGAGTCTTGAACTCATCTGCTGACCTCCCATCTGACAAACCCAATGTCTTAACCACTCAGCCACCGCACCCTGATCTCAAAGATATCTGTTCACAACTTCTATTCCTTCCTCATGTCCAAAGTCATATACTGAAATAGAGAAGATAACTAAAAGAAATGCCACCTATTCCCTATTGATTTGCCATTTGGAAATTAGAGGACAATTTCCTGCCTTTGGAGTGGAAAGACAGACTGTTCTAAGCTTCTCTTTAAGTGACCATAAAAGCAAGATGAAAAGCTGGGCATTTCTGGCTTCCCCAAGGAATTTCAGTCCCAAGTCCTCGATTGATTATCATTTCTCCAAATTAAATATTTGGGAAAGGACAACAAGTGGCAAGAAAGTTGTGACACAAAAGGGTCAGCTGGATTAAATTAAACCCCATCTAGGGAAATACCACCAATTTTCAACTTGCAACCCAGGTGATCAAGAGTTCTCACCTGTTTGAAAAAAGTCTGCTTCAAATGATCTGTTCAAATCCAGATCTCTCTGATTTAGGGAACTTCATTGGCTGCCTAGTTCAGCCTTGTAGCTTTCCCTAAAGACCTTATTTTCCCTTCATTTAAAGCAAAGCCTTAACTTTGCAACTCGTGGTGCATTTCCTGATATGTGATACCTTCGACATCACTTCTTTGTGAGTGATGGTAGCCCTTAAATGTTCGTAGCAGTGGCACATCATCATGTGCCATGTGTAATCATAACTGTATGAAATAGTAATATCTAAAAGGTCTTCTGGTGAGTGACAAGCTTGAGAATGCACCTTGACAACTGCCAAAGATGTTCTCCAGACATGCAAGGAACACCCTCAGCTGTTCTGTCTCTTGATCAACTTATGCAACCAGCTGGAGATAATCCAATTAACCTGACAAAGTCAAGAAGGGTACACTCTGCTTTCTACCTAGCAGTTGGAAATGTGGCAAAGCAGATGGTGGAATCCTAGATTATGCAGCTGAGACAAATGATTGTTGGGTATAGCCCAGAAGTGCTAATCACAAACTGTGACCATGTGTGTACAAAGGTTGGCATATCGAAGAACAAAGACCACAGCTGACATTCATACACACATACACCATCTTCTCCATTGCTGCCCTGGAATTGTTTTGTAGAAAGTGAAAAATCCCACAGCTGGTTAGTGGGTATGACACCTGGATCAACAGGGAGGAATAAAGAGATGGTCTTAAGATATTGCTGTGCATTGGATTCTGGAGCAAGAGGGAGATTCTTAGAAGCAGAGTGGATCTAGATTTCCCTTTCTGAAGCTCTAGAAGAAAAGTTGCCTATCTTTCTCCTTCTTAAAATGCTTTGGAATTCTCCAAAACATTGGAGTTATGATGGGGGTATATCTTTCTCCATCTCTCTCTTGGAGTAGAATGCATGGGGAAATAAGGGCTGGAGCATGTGTGAAGAGGGTGAGCACCTAGAGTCATTACTCATGCTCAAACACAGGCGGGCCAACCCCATGAGGACCATTAGTTTATCTGCCAAGGTCAGGTACAAGGTGGGCAGATGGAGAAATTCTTGTAACCTTGAGATTTCTATGAAGCAATAGAATAGTGACTGCTTTGACTGGGCCTGTTTCTTTCAGTTCTGACATTAATTTCTCCATCTGCTCACCTTGCACCTGACCTTGGCAGATAAACTAATGGTCCTCGTGGGGGTTGACCCTCCTTCACTTGATCGGGTTGCTCCCCCCCTTCACACATGGTTCAATTCTTGTTTCCCCCACAGAATGCCTCTCCTGCTTGTTGAGGGAGCCACATGTGTTTGGAATCAAATCACCCTCCTGCTCTTCATTCTGAAGTGGCTGTTAATCTCCTTTCCTGACACTTCATGGCATCCTTTAGGGACAATAGTTGCATGCTAACCTCCTGGAATTTGAGATCCTTGTAGAGCCTATTGCAATACCTGAATTCCTGTGACTGGAACGGAAAAATGAATTAAGAAGCCTTACCTTTAAATAAGCAACTAAAGAATATACAGTTTCTTGACAACATAATGTAGGAGAAACTATGAAACAAGCATATGGCTTTTTCTCTTGAGGCTCCTTCCCAATAGAAGTCCCTTTTTCCCAATAATGCAATCTTTAGCAGCTCACTTTCATCAGTTGATTTAAGAGTCTTGGGTACCCTCTGAGCTTTGTTTTTGTTTTTGCAGATGTTTCATTACCAGACTAGGTAGGTGCAGTGATGATGTTCCCTAGTTTGGGAATGAAATATCTGGGAAAAAACCCACCAAGCTCAGACAGCACCAGACTCCACAATTCAACCCTGAGCTACACAGATTCTCTTCTATCTGTGGACTCTTAGTTCAGGCCTTTGGGAATGCTGAGAACTGACTTGACAGGGTTTTAAGAGCGCGATGAAAAAATAAAGACTGCTTTGAGTAGAACTTGACTCCTGGTGATTAAGTGGCCATATTCTGGAAGAGGTTTGCCGTTGCCTTGTTCTAACATTTGTTGCAATTTTTCAGACTACAACCTTGGGATTTCCTTCTGTCTCTTATCTTTCAGTGAAGTGGCCTAACTATGCTTTGTGTAAAGTCTTTTTAACAAACTCCAAGTGATTGTGTAAAGATATCCATCTAGTTTTCTTGCTGTGGTCATCTTCCAGGATTTTTTAAAAAAATTTCCAGCCTAACTTATACTCCTTAGATTTCTTTGTGGTCTACCTTCCACCCTACCTTTTCAAGATCAGCCAGGGTTCATGAGGTGCTGTCATCTGATCATTATTATCTTGAGCCAGTTGCTGGATAATTGCTTGGCAAAATTGCTCAGCTGGGCTTGGTCTGAATTCTGCATATATATAAATATAATTTTGCCAACATAAATCAGAACATATGTTTGTATTGGAACCACCAACCACTGCCTGTTCTTGCTCAGGTTGCCAGAGCATCAGCTTTCAGCCAAAGGCACTCTGCTCTTCAGTCCTCTTTCTGGAATGTCCTTTGCTGTAAAGTACCAACTGGTTCTGTCATTGTGTTGACTGGAAGGTATCTCAGTTACTCCAGTCTTCTGCACTGGGGATTTATAGCTTTGTGTAACAAGAAGCATTGGATGAAAGTGCCATCTACTGGACAGAGAGCCCAAGAAAATGGGGAAAAAATAATATATATGAGGGGGGTGAAAATGATAGAGCTCTTAATAACAAGGTAGGCATAGAAAAGTAGAGCGGAGGGTACTCCAAAAATTGCATTCTAACCACATGAATCATTATTATTTTGATTTGTAAATGTCTACCTGCTTGGGGGAAAGTGCCTTACCTAATACTTAACTGTCAACTTACTCCCACTTACTTGCTGTTGCAAGTCAATGAGCCTCTGTATTTTTCACAGTTTGTACACAGGGAAAGCATGCAATCTCTCTCTTGTATGTTTTCCGTTGCCGAGCACTTGTCTTACCTCCTCTCTGTTATTACAGCCCCTGGAAGCGGGGGTATTGCTTCTTGATGGAGTCTGCAGCATTGGCATCTGCGCAAGGGACAGAAAGAGAAAGGGGGGAAAATCTCCTCCAGTTCATACAGATATTGGGGCTGAAATTCTGATTTTCTCAATTTTTCCCCAGTCTTTGGAGGCAGAATTTACAAAATGATAATCTATAGGGTCACTTTTAATCTGGACAGTGGAGTCTCCAGTTAAATCCCAATGGTTGAAATGTTTTTGGACAAGATAGAGCCATGTGCTTGGACTGGCAACTGGGTCTTCTTGGAGTGTGACAATCAGATGAGCTGTTCCACTATTGGAAAGGACTTCAGGTTACTAAGGGGGCACATGGTAGTCTTGATGGCATTCCAGACTTCTTCCTCCATCCCTATGCTATTAACCCTTAACATAAGCAGTGCCTTGTCTAATGATAGGGTTGACCCTCAACCTAAGTAATGCTTAATCTTTTCTGCCAAAAGCCAAGAAACCATTTTTTGACATCTCGTTACGCCAATACAGTGCTAAGCCATATTTCTCTCTGAATTGTCATTCATTTATAATAAGGTGATTGATATGTCCATTGTGAAAATGCAAACCATGATGGCTAAACATCAAAGACACTCCAGATATGTCTGAATGCATCAAGTATTGTACTCTACTTATGCATCAAATTAATTCATCCCAAGGTTGTGCATTTTGTAGGCAGAGAATGCAATGACAATCACATTGTTTCCTTGGCTGTAAACCGACACAGCTCAGAGAAATGTCTGACTATGTCTAACAAAGTTGGCTATGTCAACAAGATAGTCTTATACAGGTTTCTTCAGTCTTCTGGAAGAAGAAATGAGTTTCACTGGCCTCAACATTTTACCCCAGCTGAGATTTCAGACCTTCATTTCTTCCTCTGACACTCTTTTCCCAAATAGATTCTCCACCATTGCACTATGATGCACCCCTCCATTTGTGCAATTCTTTTCCAAAGCACTCCAGGGAATATGACTGGGTTGCAGGAAAGGTCTTCAGAAGAACCACCTTTCTCTCTAGCTTCAGAATTGCTGGGATGGAGGGAGGTAACTATAGAGGCAGCCAAAGAAGTGTGAGGATCCTTCTGTATCTTCACAAAAGCGATTCAGATTGGGTTGCATACAGTACTACCTCTCTCCACACTCAGATTCAGGGAATTGTATGCACAGATGTTGCCCAAGATTCAACCCCCTCCCACAAATTATTCCTATGATCACATGTGGGATATTTACATCTTCCATTATTCAAGCCACAACCTTTTACCGTGGCTTTCCCCTTGAAAGGCTACTGCTAAGATTTGCTCAGTGGTGACCTCTTTTTCACTTGAACTCGGAGGCAGAAGATTTGCCTTGGTGCCATCTTGGATAGTAAGGACAATGAATTCTGGCTGTAGAAACACAAGAGAGCTGAGGAGGAGCTGGGAGAATGCAATTCAGTGATATTTCCTCTACACACACATTCTGGTTTCAGTGACTGCTCTTCCGCTCAGAGCTACTGCTGGGTTTATTATTATGGGTTGTTAGCATTTCCCAAGGCTGCAGTGATCTTCAAATCAGAGGCTACCAGCAGTACTTGGTTTGCTCAGTCTGAGAGAAGCCACTTCAATAATTAGCACTGCCTGTCTCTCAGCTTGTCTTTCCCCAAAGATATGGCACTGCCAGTGTGGCTGCTGGATTCTTTCATGCTGCTAAGTCTCTTGTAATCATTGAGAAAGAACGGCAGGGAGAAGAAAACTTGTAGAGGTTGTAGCAAGGGAAATAATATTTTCAGGGGTACTGATTGGCCGTGGAGGGAGAAGTTGGCAGCTGCTCCTTTCACACAACTCACAAAACCATTGTGTGATTTGCTTTTAGCTCAGCTGGTTGTGTGAACCAAGCCAGCTGTGGATAAATCAGGGAGGCCAACAGGGTGGCCTACTGCCAACTTTTTTGTGGTTGTGCAGAGCAGATGCAGCCAAGGATATCAGCCCTTCTTGGGACTGGCAGCTCCAGTCCTGTTCTTACAAGAGCCCAACAAATCAAGTCGTGGATCTACCTACTTTTAGAGTGTGGCACTTCACAAGTCATCTTAAGGATCCCCCCCTTTGAAGTAAGTGAAGGAACACATCCTGGTTTAGAGGATGTCTAAAACGTTTAGAACAGAGGAGAGCAAACTCTTCCACCAGAAAAATATAGAAAAACGAGCATACATAAGCAATAGATAAGAATTTATCAGTAGCTTATCTCATAAAGGGCAACTCAGCCCAGTTTGGAAAAAAAATTAGGGAAAAACATTTCGAATCATTCAAGAAGAGTCTTAATTAACTCACTCCCTATTAACAAGGTTGGGAGGTTCCTACCATTTCCAAGAGGTTCCTCTACCTCTTATACCAGCATTAAAGACATCTTACTGAGGTCTGTTTAGTTCACGTTTCCTTAAACTTGCCAGTTGGATGTGGCTGGACTATGCATCCATGCATGCACACCCCCAAATATACACCCCTGGAAGTATATGCATGCCCATATATCTATAGCAGTCCTTGGGTCTCTTCCCATCACATCTTACTTGGCTGGTAGAAAGGGACTGTAAGCTTTTCAACTCAGTCCTGATCATGATTGAAGACCAGTATAGTCCAAGCAAGTTTTTTTTTTTCAAAGTTGGCAACTTTAAGACACGTGGACTTCAACTGGGGAATTCTGGGAGGTGAAGTCCAGCCATCTTAAAGTTGCCAAATTTGAAAAACCTAGGTCCATATTTTTCACTTACAACCGTCTCTCGTCTTGAGAAGTCCTCCATTGGAAAGCTTTGGATGCTCTCTTTCTTGGTGGTTCTCCCATTTCCTTCAAAGATGTCCATATCCGTCTTGGCCAACATCCCCCTAGCATCCCCAGGATTTCTTTGCCATTCTGCGGTGGTCTTCCCCCTAATCTCAGCAAGGGGCTTTTCTGACAATCCTATTTTTTTTGCCCGTACACGGTGCCACATTAACGTAACTGGTAATTAATTTGTTTTAATTGTTTTTATATAATCCCCACAAGCAAGCTCATGTTTTGTTTTGCATCTGTTATGTTTCTGATTCAAATTTTAATGCCTTAATGGGAAGGAAGCCAACTGCTTTTGCACTCAGTGTTATGAGCGATCTCTTGGCACCCTTCCAGCACTGTATTGTTGAACTAACTATACAGCCCTGTAATTTAACCAGCAAAAAAAAAAAAATGTGGCAAATCACTGTTATTAATAACAATAAATCTATTTCGGCAGGTTGACAGCATTAAAATAACAAATCAGCCGGTGAGGAAAGCTGGTAATTTGGGGTGCTTTTGAATGCGATCATCGCAACAGTGTAATATCCATTATTAAGAGGCTTTAAGGAGCCACGTAGGAAATGTCTGAAGTTGACAAGGTGAGGCAGAAATAACTGGGGGAGGACTCAGAGGGTCTTGGCTTAGACCACTGCAGTCACTCACCCCCTTCTTTTAAATATTAAAAGCAGCAAGGGACAGGAAGGAGAAAAGAGGGTAACCTCTTCTACTGTGGTGTTTGCTCTCAGCAATTGAACATGGCTGGTGCCTGTTGGGAGCATTTTTGCCCTCTGTCTTGATCTTTGGTTGGCTTTCCTGAACCTGAGCACCTGCCTACACAGCTTAGCATCAAGGGATGGTAATGTCAGTTTGGTTGAGCGCTCGAGTATCTCCTCCTTATCCACCTGCTTGTCTATCTACTTACCTGCCACCGACTTCTCAACCTACCTAAAATATTTATCCATCTATGTGCCATCCATCTGCCCATCTCTCTCTCTCTGTCTGTCTGTTTGTCCATTCACCCACTCATCATCCCACCATCCATCCACTCACTTTTCTGTCTTTTTATCTGCTTATCAATTTACCTGCCTTTATCTACCTACTTAGCTGTCTTCCTCCTACTCCCCCACATTCATGTCTAAATGTAACTGTAGGCTTAAACAAATGTAACCAGAAGAATCCTTTCCCTTCCTTCATCCCTTTCTTCCCTTCCTTTCTTCCCTCCCTTCCCCTCTCTCGTTTTATGCCCTCTTGTACTTTAAGCCACTTCAACTTAACTTTACAACTCCATAATTCTCTTAATGAAGTTAAGTGGGTGAGATTTCCCTCTGTTTGAAGATCCTTGTATACAGGAGTCCTGATGGGATGGGCAGCAACTCAGCTGTGGCACATGGTCACTGCAGCAACATATCGAAACTGGTTTGGGTGCACTTCTGCTGAATCAGCATTCTGGAGGATACAGATACATTCAGCCAGCTCAGCAGCCGGGGAGGAATGTGGTCTCTGAACAATGTCACAGCTTGTGTGCCTTGTTGTAACATTTCTGTCAGGGACCCAAAAGTTACAAGAACCTGCAGGAACAGTCTTCTGTGCATTCATTTCTAAATGTAACTGCAGACCAAAACAAGTATAATCAGAGTCCCTTCCTTCCATCCTTCCTTCCTTCCTTCCCTCCCTCCCTTCCTTGCTTCCTCTTTATACAACTTTTGAATTCTTCATCTATTCTGCTTTATAATTGAATTTCTAATAGAAGAAAACATGTAGCTCGAAGTTGAACTGGGGAGTCCTTGGTGCTCAACGACTCCACATGTCTCTCCAATGTCTCCCAATACTGTACATTTCTGTATACATTTGGGAGTGGGTAGAGTGAGGCTGAGTTAAAAAAAACACTTTGGAAAAATCTGAAAGCAGCCCCGCTATTGATATGTGTTTGGGAAGGGCCAAGCAAATCGGTTTGCATTAAAATATGAGCTGAGCAAATATGTCTCTGCTCTTTAGAGACAGGTGAGTTGATTTTGGAATTTCCAAAGATGGAACCCTCTAAGCATTCTTTGGCTTATTACCAACAGGGGCAATTTGCATATTGCCAGATGGTTATGCTGATTGAAAATAGCTGGAGCTTTAGTCCAGAAAATCAGAAAGGCATGGAAAAGCTACAGAAGACCACGCATAAATACTCATACTATGCGGAAGATTTTTTTTTAAATGCTCTGAGCCACACATGGGCAGCATATTGATTTGACAATTCCCTTCTACCTTTCCTCTCTACATCCTAGGTCAGTTGAATTTTTTATCCTCCCTTATTTATTGTCCCTGAGAGTCAATAGCCTGTAATCAGGATACTTGAGGAAATGTGAACCTTTGCAATAACTCTTGGCGTTCTATTTTAACTGATTAGTTCTGCAGCCTGGAATGAAAAATATTGATCCATTTGATCATTTCAGACCTTGAATTATACCTCGTCCATCGCCCCCTCCTTTAAAAAGTCCACATGCAGGCACTATATGAGCATCAGAGGCTAATATGTCAATATACAGGTGATATATTAAGCACGATTGTTCTTTCTCTGCCACCGCACAGGAGGAGGATGAAAAATAAATAAATAAATTGATGGATGATACGGCTTTGAATATAGCCGTGTTCATTTAAGGTAAGGTGGAGGAAAGTTGATCACAATAAAAAAAAAACCATATTTGAACTATACAACCATTGTATACAACCATTCATTTAGTATGTATTCATGGAATTGCAGCATCCTGGGGTCATATGATCACCATTTGACCAAGCAAAGTCAATGGGGGAAACCGGATTTGCTTAATAACTGTGAGATTCACTTAAGAACGTGGCAAAAGTCACTTAACCACTACTTTGCTTAGCAATGGAAATCCCAACTGCAGTCATCAGTCAAGGATTTCTTGTGCCTTTATACTTCTACACAATTCCTTGGTGAAATATATCAAGGGTAAATCATTTTGGGGGAAAATCTCTTTCAGATTAGAACAGTGCACATTTCAGCCGATTCAGGTTTCCCATTGTTCCATTTATTTGTGCTCAACCAGTCTGTTAACGTGCTGTTAATACAGGAAATTCCCATCTTTTTAAAAAATAGAATTGAATTTGAGATCTGCATTCATATTTGTTCCTAATTTTCCTCGCTGTAGGGAAGATTTCTACCTTAAACGTATGCATCGTTCAACAGAAATTTGCCAAGAACCTTTTTAAAAGGTAACTTTTTCTGATGACGTGTTGCCTTGACAATTTTCTAAGCACAGCCTTTTAACATTAATTTCTCCAATGATAGATTTTTTTTCACCAAAAGGCAATTCTCACACTTTTTAAAAAATACACTTTTCTTTTTAGATGCTGGTCCCACAAAGATGTATTTTTCTTTGCAGATTATTAACCAGAAAAAGATAATTTCTGAAACAACCTGTTCAAATTTACTATTCCAACCCCGTCATAGTTTTATCCTAGCCCAAATTTGCCCCCATAGAAATCCCATAATGGATTTTTTTTCAGTTCCACCCTTTAGAAAGCAGGATCTCATTGTATATTCTCCTTTCCATGTAGTGCTAGCAGAAACTGGAGAAGGAAATAACGTTACAGTTGTACAGCAAAGCAACCAAGATGGGGGCTCATGACAGTTCACTATGGAAGAAATTAAATTATGCAGAAGATTTCCCATTCCTATGAATAAGGGCAGCTAAGCTGAAAGTGTCTACTGCTGCTCAGGAGGTGGCCAATGTCATCCTTGCAATTAAAACAAGGTCTTTTGCAATCAGCACGCTGAATGGAAGCTTGAGTTGTTGTATCCTGATATTTCCTTCAGTTTTCCTGGCTGTTTGCAAAGGGGCTGAATAATGCATGAACCTCTGGGACTGATACAAAGAGCACTCAGCTTTTGTAATACACTGGTGAGAACATAAAATCCATGCTGCCATTCTTCAATCCACGGAAGCTGATTGGTCTAAGCAAAGAGCTTGGCATTCTTAAAATTTAGCAGAAAGCTATCCTGATCATGATCGTAGGAAATAAGAAATAGCCTCAAACCAGATAAAAAAACCCTGGGTCATTAGTTTGTGAGTTGGTTTCCAAGCCTAAGGCTGGTTCTCTTTCCTTCCAGCCAGGTTTATAACCTGAGGATGCAAGTCCACTATAGCCTTAAGTTATCCCTCTGAAAATGCTATTTATTCATTAATTATTAAAAACTTCGATACAGCCACCCATCTTCCAATCAACTCTGGGTGGCTACCAATCAAATTGCCATCAAATGTTAGCTTTTAAAGGAAATCAGGGTGTAATCATATTAATTGTATTGAGTTGACTTTGCTTAATGTTTTATTCAGTGAAATGCTGCTTGCATTAACATCTTTGGCAACATGTCTGTCCTGGCCTGTTTTTGGAGGGTGACTGTTGATTCAAATATATCCCTTGACTTGAAAGAAGAAATGTCCCCCAAATTGAGATCTTGATTCTCTCTGTGAATCGTGTTTGATCTAAAGCTGTGGATCTCTAACCAAGTTCCCCCAAGAAGCAAAGTTTAGAAAGATCCAAGTTTTGTTTTCAGTTCAGCCATCCAGTATGATACGAAACATGCATTTCAACCAAACTACGCATCTGATGCTCAGTCAACCACTCCAGAATTTCAAAGCAAAAGAAGAGAGAGCACATAGGGAAGGTTGAAGAGCAATGCTTATAATACGTGGACAGGAGAGAATAAAGCTAATAATTATTTATTCCTTACAACCTTTCTAACTGGGTCATGACTGAAATGGTTTTAGGGCAGGTTCCAGTCTATAACATGTATTAGCTAAATAATAACATGAAATAATAAATACATAATATTTTAAAAATGAAAACAATAAAAGCCCAGGTCTTCCCCAACCAGCCTGGCCTCCAGAAGACATGGGACATCAAGGATGACCTTCCTGGTAGAACTTATAGTTTGAGTGATGTATTATCGGAAGGAGGCACTCCCTCAAGTATTAAGATTGAAGAGGTTTATGGCTTTAGATCTCATTACTAAAAACTTGCAGTCAACTGGCAAGGTATAAATGGGCAGTACATTTCTTTCAGGGTTGGTGGTCCCCATTTTCTACACCTTCTGAGTGTCAGAGGAAGACGCACATAAAACACAATGCCACAGCGTTGATCAAAAGCTTCTCCTTCATTCTTCTGGATTCCAGAATTCTTAAGCTCTTGCTCTGATGGTCTTGATTCTCTTGATTTTTCTCTTCAAGAGTTGGTCAAGATTGTGGAAGTCTGAGATAGCTGTGTTTCTAGTACTAATCCATGACTCAAACATTTCTGTGTTGGAAAGAAACAATTGTTCATTCGGCCTTACTTTTGGAGCCCTTCCTTCTGTGCCCCACTGGGGAATGAGTCCAGCTGTCAACAGTGTTGCTTGTCCATTACATTAAATATGTGATGAATGTTATTGTATTCTGTCATTGTTTTGAGCCAACAAAAGCAGAGTAAATTGCTTCATCATCGCCCATTAGATAATAGCCAAGCATTGAAAATGGGGAAATATTGCATCTTAGAACTAAACAGAAGCAGCTCGCTTAAGCGAAGCCTTAATGGCTATTTCTCAATCGCTTTGAAATTGAGTTTTATGATCACCATAGTCTGTCAAAAACGCTTCCTGTTTATGCCTTCGTGCTGTAATTTGGAAAAGCAATTAAGCATGTGATTAAAATTTGACACGTACAGGTTGTACACACATTCTCTCAATCACAGTGTGCGCGTTCTTGGTGTTAGAAAGGGAACACGGATTGCGTCAAAGTGTGACTTAGAACTTTCTGAATTCTGGAGTATATAGACCTGATCCCTTGACCTTCCCAATGTACTAAATCATGGCTAGTCATCCACTTCTATTTTTCCAGTGCTGTCATGATAATCCAGGCTCAAAAAAGGGTTCCCAAAGAGGTTTAAAAATACACACTTGGAGAGAAAAGGAATTGTCCTTTTGATATCCCTGCAATTCTCTTTGGACCATGCATATTTTCAGATCTTAACATGTGAAGATATTTGAGTAGATGGTTCGGATTTGGATGAGGACTTGGAAAGAGATCCGGTGTGGTGGTCTATTTTGAATTAAGATAAAAAAAGGTAAAGGTTTCCCTTGCCAGTCATGTATGACTCCACGGGGTGATGCTTATCTCTGTTTCCTAGCTGAAGAGCCAGCATTGTCTGAAGACGCTTCTGTGGTCATGTGGCCAGCATGTCTATATGCCAAGGCGCATGGAATGCTGTTACCTTCCCACCAATTTAGGTGGTATCTATGTATCTACTTGCATTTTTACAAGCTTTCGAACTTCTGGGTTGTCAGGAGCTGGGCAAACAACAGGACCTCACCCCGTTGCACAGCGGCGTTTAGGTCTTGAACTCGAGCTGCCGACTTTCTGGCTGACAGCCCAGCATCTTAACTGCTTACGCCAGCGCGCACCCTTTTTATTTTTTATTTTTAATTAGGATACTTATGCATGATTAGATCCATTTCTACCTCAACACAAAAGTAATTCCTGATTGGTCTGATTTATTCCTGGAGCAGTTACGATCTTTTTGCTATAGTTGTCAAGCAAATCACTGTAGTTATTAAATTAATCATGCGGTTGGTTAACGGATCCGGCTTCCCCTATTAACATTGCTTGTTGGAAGTAATCTGGGAAGGTCGCAGGCGGTGATCACATGATCCCATCATCCCGGCTATCATAAATACATGCTGGTTACCAAGCACCTGAATTTTGAGAAGTGATGTGGGTCAAATGCCAAGACTATTCGTAAGCCACTTTTTTTAGCTGTGGTAACTTCAAACATTTCTTAAATGAATGATTGTAAGTTGAGGACCCTCTGTAGTGTTCAAACTGAAGCGACATAGGTCGTCTCTGTGATTCTCTCCAGTCAGATGTTTAATTTGGATCCTTTCATGGAGCAGAGGGTTGGGTTTGATCTTCTCGATGGCCCTTTCCAATTCCAGCATTTTTTTAAAAAATATGATTTATTCCGATCATATGATACAAAGAACGGAAGGGTGATCCTGGCAGATCAAAAATTGCTAGTTGGATACAACCAAAAAAGGAACTCCTTTTACTGGATTTCAGCTGCCAGTTCTGTTCAAAGAAAACTGAAGAGGGATGAGAGAAAGAGACGTGGTAGTTTTCAGAGCGTCGTGGTGGTGGTGCCAGTAAGAAAACAAGGCTGGGGGGCTTCCAGCGCCCAAACAACAAAATAGCTCAATGTGTGGAAAAGCACTCCTTGTACAAACTTGTGAGAGAAGAAGCTGTTTGTCAAGAGTTAGATATTTTGCATGAATGGCAGTTTAAGCTTTTATCTTAATGACAGCGCTTTGTTACCGCTGACCCTCCGCTGGATGAAAGCCCATTTAAGCTATTGTAGACTAAACAAAGCAGCCCTTTGCTGAAAGAGGGAAACAGAGGAAATGTTGTCAAAAGGCTTTGGATAAAAGCCCAGATGGCATTGAAGCAATGGCTGTGAAGAAAAGAGGACAATCTATGGGCAAGTAAGGATGGAAGGTGGTGATGGGGCAGGTAGACGGAAGGCCCGCCTTAACTGGAGGGAGTCTTCCTGGGCATGATGGTTTCAGTGACGTGGCCTCTCCTAACCTGCCAAAGGGTGTCCCTCCTGTCAAGATGGGATGCTGAGCTCAAACCCTTCCAGGGTTTAAAATCGTAACCAAGGTCAGCTGAGTTCTCCAGATGTTGACGTGCACCAGGGAGAGATAAGCATCCTTTTCGTCTGCAACGATTAGCAGCCTTCCAAATAGCTAACTGCAAAGCAAAGGGCATCCTATGGATGGCTTGCAACTAAGTCTGGAAGCAGAATATTCATATTTTCATTCAAGACACAAGTCCTACAACAGGTCGTTGTGCATCAATAATCATGAAGTTTGCAATTAGACAGAGAGCCATCTTGAGCGGGCATTATTTTTAATTGCCAGGAGACAATCCGACTGAAAGCCGGCTTTACAAGAAGCTCTCGAGAACTCAAGACAGTGTTGCTGATGTACAGACATTTTGCATCCCCATTAGAGGTAGTCCTTGACTTACAACCATTTGTTTAGTTACAATAGCACTGAAAAACAATGACTTACAACCAGTCCTCACATTTAGGACCATCACAGCATCCCCATGGTCACATGGACAGAATTTGACAAGCAAAGTTAACGGGAGAAGCCAGATTGGCTTTACAACAGCATGATTCACTAAAACAGCTGCAGTGAGTTGCTTAACAATTGTGTCAAAAATGGCTGTAAAATCGGGCACAACTCAATATCCCCCTTGCTTAGCCAGGGAAATGCTGGCAATGTCCTGATGTGGTCACATGTCGAGGACTACCTGTATTATCAGAAAAATAGTTGGGAACTGGGGACATTTATTTAAAGACCCTGGAAGTATGCTAATCTATTGAAGGCATCGATTAGAAACAGGGTCAACAAACAAATATCCTTTTCAGGGCCCAGAAATGTTAAAAAGGTGGGAGCCCACCAGACATAATACAGATTAGCAGTGAGATTGTTCTTGTTAACTGGATGCAAAGCTCTTATTTTGGACAAACCTCCATGATATCTGAGCTGCACATGGCAGAGGCTGATAAATATAGTCTGCTGAATTCTGTATCCGGTTCATCGGCGAGTCTGAAGTCTCCTCTAAGGCTCCTTGAAGCTTGACCTAAATAAGGGGAGGACACTTAAAAGATGCACCGAATTCCTTATTTTGTAGGTGTTGGTAAGCATTATTTATTTGTTAGGCTTTTACCCTGACATACAGCACTGCACAAAAGTCTTAGGCTACCCATTAGCATTTTAGCAACGGTATAATGACCATCTATGACTATGTCTCGGTCTCTTTATTAGAATGCAGCCAGAAAATACAGGAAATTTGTACTCGGTACTCAAAAACAGGAAAAAGCAGGAAAAAACAGCTTCTTCCATAGGCTAAAGTGGCGAGTATTTAGCCCTGACTTTTGCCTGAAGAAGCCGTTTTGTTCTGAAGATTGTTTAATTTTTGTGTACATATTTCCTGTATTTTCTGTTTGAATCTGAATACAGAGGCCAAAAATAACTAAGGACGGTGGTTAAATCTTTGCTAAAACAAAGCGGGTGGTGGCCTAAGACTTTTGCACGGGACTGTACTTCCAGGAGCTCAAGGTAGCATATGCACAGCATGTGAAGTTGGTTGGGTTGAGAGAGAAGGTCTGGCCACAGGAAGCTTCCATGGATGAAGGTGGATTGAATCTGGATCTCCCTTGGGCCAGTCTAAAATCTTAAGCATTATTTCACACGGAAAGTCTCCTCACTTTCTTTCACACCAGGGAGGACTCATCTAACTGCTGGCAATCCTCCTTATTGTGAATTTCTCCACAACAACCCTAACACCAAAACTTAAAGTCCAGATGGGAAGATGTATAAGCCTCCATATACATCTTGGAGAAGATCTATCTGTATGGTCATCGTGAGTCAACAGTGATAGCACTTACATCAATCGGTCTTCCTATGGCTTGCTACAGCCAACCTCTGGTGTTAGGTTCACTCAACTGATTGACGCCTTCAGAAGAGAAAAGGTGCCCATCCCTCTGTCAAAGAGGTATCAAAGATGGGCCATCGTCTCCATGGTCCTTTCAGTGGTCAGCAATTCAGTGAAATCCTTGAATCAAGGTGTCGAGTTGGCATGGATGCCTTTGTTCAAATAGTATCATCATCACGTCCTCTGCCAAGCACATTGGTCTACAAGTGTCCTCCGCGGTCCTCGTTCAAACAGTGTGAAGTGTCTGCACCAGCTCAGTTCCATCGGTTGCAGCCGCTCAATGCAATTTTCCAAATTAAGATGATTATTCCGATCAGACTGAACTGATAATCAAATGGACTTGGTTTAACACTGATTGGCAGAGAGACTTTCCTTTCTCCAGAGTCTATTCCTTGTACCGTCTGTACAGTCCCAGGAATGGGACATTTTAGGTGTTGGGCTCAAGAACTTCCTCGGGGATGCTGGGAAACTGCATAAATTCTGTGTATTTTTCAAAGTACACCGATGCCATTTCTTTCGCGGTCACCATTGGCGCATGTGTTCTCGGTGCCTTTTGGGTACCCAAGTCCTCATACAGAAGCAATGGCTTCTGGCAGATCCTTCTGTGGAAAGTTTATTCAAAGATGCCTCACCAAAAAGAGTCTTCCAAGAATAGCCACAGTTTCACTTTACCCGAGGGGCCGTCGTAAAATACCTTAGATAAACAAATGTATTCTCCGTGGGATGCTTCTCATATGCCTGCAGTCCCTCAGGAGAAGTCAGCCTCTGGAAACTCAAGGGAGGGGGTGAGAGAAATAAAAGAAGGAAGGCTGCAAGACATTATTTTAGTGGAGAGAATGTGGGCAGATGTTGAAGGCTCCCGAATTTTCTGAATTCAAGTTTAGAAAGATGCTACCACAGTGCCATCTGAAGGTTCAACAGAGAATCATTTTAGGGCTGGATCCTCAGGCTCCAAATCTGGGACTTCTTCTTTAGATGAAACAGATGAAGGGTTCCTAAGCATCCTACAGGTTCTAAGAAGATAGCCGCACCTTTTCCCCAGGCGTATCAAATTCTGCTCCAAAGTCTTCCAAGGTGGCACCAAATCTTATCCGTTCACCACAACTTCCCTTGTCTTTTGCAACAGCTGAGAAGATGTTGAGAATGGCTGCTCGACCTGCACTTGGGCATTGCTCATTGTCTTTATTCCAAGCTTCAGTTGACTTGGTTAGTTGTATCGTGTGGACATGGCCTCTGGCAAGGGCAAAATATTCAAGTGACTCTGTCCGATTCTCTATTGCTCCCTACATCAGGATGTTTTTTCTTCATGTTTTGGTTTATTTGTCCACTGGAGCTAATAGGAGCGTGAAAGGACACTACTGGAGCAAAAATCCCCCTTGGGATTACATTTTAATTGACTAATCCTGGCAAGGGAACAAAAATTGTGCTATAATTTACATCTTCACCATGGCTGATGTCAGAGCAGAGAGAGGTTTCTGTTGGATCCTGGGTGCTCTCTGTGCTTGGTTGTTTTTTCGCAGACATTTCATTGCCAAAGTAGGTAGCCTCATCAGTGCTAGAAGAGACTGGGGTGTGCTCTCTCTTTATATACTGATGGCTTGCCCTGTCAGTGTTGGGAGGAATGTTCTTGGTGGTTCCTTGATTAGCTGTTGTTTACTGATGGTTTGTTTGTTTGAGTTGCTTTTTCATTAATTGGGATATTGTTTATTCCTTGATTGTTGGATTAGTGTTCATCTTGGTATTAATCTCTGCTTATCTGGTGAGGAGGTCATTTTGTTTTCTTTCTGGCTTTTTAACTGTTTCTTTTGAATGGTCCAGAGATGTTGTTTATTTCTATGTCCCTATTGATGGCTGATTTGCCCGAGTGCCAAGTTTCCAGGAATTTTTTGGACTTGGCTTGATCTGAGATGCTCAGAAGAATACTTCCCCAACACTGACAGGGCATGTAAAGAGAGCGAACCTCACTCCCTTCTCGCACCTGGAGATGTTACCTGGCTTTGGCAATGAAACATCTCCAAGAAAACTACCAAGCTCAGAGAGCAACGAGGACCCCACAATTGAACCCTGAGCTACAGAGATTCTCTTCTAGAGGGTCTCTGCATGCGTGTAAACCAACAAGGAGCAAAGGATGGCATCGCAATGCTAGTATTTTTCATTCTCTGCATTGTTGCTCTAGGCAACCAGCTTGAGTGGGCTATTGTCTCTAACCTTAAGAACTGATTATAGGGTACTTCACTGCCTCATCCCATCTTAAAGAGGATTAGAAGGTGGAGTAAAGCTGGCTTAGGGACTGTGTTCACAAAGCCTCAAAGGCATCTGCAGATTTCCTTGTCCAAGAAGTGATTAACTTATTTAGCAACTGATGTGTTTGTGGGGGGAGAAAAAAAGAAAACCCATAACATGAAAATACCAGCCAGCTGGCAATTAGGGGATCTAATTCTAGCCAGTGCATGTTCGAATCAAGCTAGTAGCAGAGTATGCTTTGATCTTGTTGGAAATAGGCAGTTTCTCTCTAAAGGATGGGATGAATTTCCACTTAAAGATGGGGGTGCAAGTGGGGTGGATGGAAGAGAATAAAGCAGAATTGTCATCTTTACTGTTATAATATCCTACTCCTTATTTGCTGATGTGGGACCTGTTATTGAAATATAGCTCCATCCAGCCTTCTGAGTTTGCAGCTGATATCATTGCGGTGATCTCTCTCTGTCCTAGTCAATCAACACCAAGGGGAGAAAAGAGGCTTGAATCAGCACTTCTGGCCTCTTTATTCCTTGGGAAACAAATACACATATATAAATAATTTTTTTTGCTGGAGAGGAAAATAACAAAGACAAGCTTGTGTCACCTTCGAGTTACGTTAATGCAGGGGTGGTAAACCTGTAGCCTTCCAGATACTGCTTTCATACCACCCCAGTAGCTTGGGCCATCGTGGCAAATGGTGAGAGGTAGTGTAAGATGTAGTTTGGCCTTTACCCGATCTATTGATTCCTATCCTCTGTGTTCAAATGTGTTCAAGACGGTTGCAAGTCCCTGCAACCCGCTGTGAATCCAGCTAGTATCTCCAAGTTCCTGAAATTGTACGTGAGGAGAAACTGTGCTTTCTTTTGTAACCCACGAAATATACCACAGCCCTCTTGCCTTTAGAGCAGCACATGGAAGGCAGCTGTTAACCTTCAACTCACTAAAGGCCAAAGACAATTAAAGACTGAGATACTACTGGGGTTACGTCAGTTCCTCATTTGACAGAAAAGCTGTGAGCCATTAACCTTTCCTCTAGCAAGTGGAAGGAAGAGTCAGCCCATAAACGCATCAGGAGAGGAAACAAATTGCTGCATTTGATGCCTATTAATGTGGGTGTCCTTGGAGGATGAGGCTGATGTTTTGGAACGGGGGGGGGGGAATTGATAACACCTGTTGATGGGGCTGAGACGCAACTGGCAATGACAAAGAAGGTCTCCAGTTCTGAGAATAACTTTAAGTGGAGGAGAGAATCCATCAGAATTCCCTTTTCCAGGTTTGGCTTGCAAGGGATCATGCTCCATTCCAGGGAGTCGATGGCGGTAGCCGTCGGTGCTTGCTGATGAGGGATGGGATGCTAGATAGCTCATCTGGTTTCAACCCTGGTTGAAGTTCATGTTACACAACTGGAGTATAGCAAGCCAGATGGTTAGCGATGGTCATCGAACAATGGTTAGATTCCAGCTAAGCTTGATGAGCTAACTTTCTAGCGCTACTGCACCTCCTGTAGCTCAGTGTTCATGAACCTCACCAGGAAATGTCATTAAAGTTTAGAGGAAGGCCCAAAGCTGTAATACTACCTGTGCTTAAGAGGCTGATTATCTTCAACAGCCAGTTGCTTACACAATGGACCTTTGGCTGGGATTTGAAACTGCTACGGTGGCGGTTGTGATATCTACATCTAATATCGTCATCTTTTCTGTTGGATTGAATTCATCATCATTAATGTGGCATGTTCTTTATGTACAATGCATGTGCCAAGCACTTCCATCAAGACCAGCCTCTCACAGCTTTAAACCATAGCATGTGTGAAGCTGTAAGCCACAGCTTCCAAACCACAGTTGCTAGATTACTGCATCATCCTATGCCAAAAGCAAGGGATCCACTTCTGGTTTAGCAAGAGAGGTGAACCCAGCCCAAAGTTTGAAACAACAGCCACTACTTAATACAATTTCCCCTTTGAGTTTTCTAATGTTCCTGGCTAATGTGTAGGGCAGGATTTGCTTGGTTGGATCACAGCTGCTTTCCACAACTTTGGCTGTTTTGTCTGTAGTAAGGAAGAAAATATTGGGTGGGAAGTTTTCACTTTCTAAGATAGAAGTGAAAAGAGACCCTGGATCAGGAATTACATAAAGTAGCAGCTGCCTTGCAGGTACAGCTGAGAATGCAAATAGTATGAATCAAACAGATGTTTTTCCATCCCTTTGGCCGGATGGCTGGCATGTCATGTGGCCAAAGTGTCACCCTTCCACATGAAGATTCATATCTATCATTTTTTCATCCAGATGAAAGCAGAATTGCTCTGATTTCCCTCACCCCACTTTTTCTTTCTCTCATACTTCTGTGAAGGCCAAGAGAAGTAATGGAAGATCGTCCATTCAACAATCCAAAAAAGTCTCAGTACTGGAAGTGAACCTTGAATGCTTATGGAGAGATCCATCAAGCAATAAAGGTGCCGTGGTTTGTGGATGTGGCAGAAATATACACACATCTTTTCTTGGTGGCCTGTTTGAGGAGTTTTCTTCTTCATGCAAGTTTTCAGATCTGAATACCAACCCTTCCCCCCGCCCCAATTTGGGGGAGTTTATTCAGGATCTTGTTGAATCTAGAAAATGGTTTCATCGATATCCAGCTGATGTGGGTGACTGACCTACTCTGATGGTACCCTGGACCTGCCTTGGCTGGAAAGCATCCTCTATTATTTCTTCTAAGATGGTTGAGCAGCCTCCTGTTCCTTTGACCACTTTGTGCCAAGCCATTAGAGGACTGTTGATCCAAGAAGGCAGTGTTCAACACCTAATTTGTAGAGCACTCACACTCAGAAACTGTATCTGGAAGGGATGAGAAAATACTAAAAAAGAGTATCACAGGCAATTTCTTAGCACATTAACTGTGAATTCACAAAGAAATGTTACAACCTCAAGGCAAGGCTCATGGTGAGATTGGAAGGAAGCTGTTATTGGAGTTGGCAGATTGTCGATGGCATATCCCTTCCTTGGATGAGATGTAGAGATGCATTTGAGTGGGATAGTTGCTCCAGTTCCTGCCAACCTAGCAGTTTGAAAGCATGTAAAAATGCAAGTAAATAAGTACTGCCTAATCCAGTAGGAAAGGTAACAGCAAACCATGTGCCTTGGTGTATAAGCCACATGACCATGGAAGCATCTTCAGACAATGTTAGTTCCCTTGGCTGTAAATCAGAGATGAGCACCACCCCTAGAGTCATTCACGAGTGGCAGGAAAAACCTTCACCTTTTTAACACAAGACCAGGGAGATGGGAGGGAAAGCTGGGTAAGAGAGACGATTATTGGCTCAGTGTCTCCTCTGCCTCTTTGTCTCCTGCAAGTGTTGGCCCTCATTACTTCATGGGGAAACCTGATGGGGTCCCTGATAATTGTTGCTCCAGTTTTGGAGCAGAAACATCTCTGCTGGCTTCCATGGACTTGGGAACAGCTGCCTCTCCTTGCAGCAGTTTCTCTGTCTGCCTGGGCTCAGGTGGGCCTCTGGCAGCCAAGTGTGTTTGTATACAGCTGAGGTAAGGAACCTCATAATCAGGACCATGTTAGTAGAGAGGGAGGAAGATGACTTTGATGGAGATAGGCAGGAACTGTTCCTAGGCAAAGGAGGCTGAAGAATTTGTAAGGTCCAGAACAAGGAGATAACGTTTGGAAGTGGCTCAGTAGGCACCTCTCTAATTAACTGAAGTATAGGGGGGGAGGTATAACACAATCACACTTGCAAGATTCTCTTATTACAGCCCATCTCAATAAAAATAATTCCAGTCTTCCTTTGGAGGTGATTTCCTGGTCTGGACAACCCATGGGGCTCCAGTACTTCTTGGTGGCATCACCTCACTTTCCACTTTCCCCTTTCTCCTGTCCAGGTAGTCTTCTGCTCCACCCAGCATACCCACTCTGTGTCTTCTTCTGCTATCAACCAGGCATCTTTTCTTTCAAAGCTTCAGTAACATGGCCTCAAGGAGAGGATGAGCGGGACAAGGCAGGACCTTTTTCATTATGTTTTTTAAAGACAAAAATTTGGAGCTCTCCAGATT
>JANHZU010008515.1:8949-19035 GCA_032468055.1 Acrochordus granulatus | reverse complement strand
CCTCTGGCAGAGCTCTCATCTTCATTAGAGCACACAAGCACCCCAACCACAGCAAGGTGGTGCCTCACTGGGGGGGAGCATCAGCATGCTGTGTATCAAAAAAATATACCTTCTCTTCTTGTGCACACCATTCTGGATGAACCAGATAAGGCTCCCCCTTATCCTGGATGGCCCAAAGAAACAAAATTCAGTCTTCATGTATACAGGAATGGAGTTTTCTCCACCGAGGCCATTAAGAAGAAATGGGTCACATTGTTTGTAATGCCTTACAATGAGGATGCACCTGATTTAATAAAAGTAGGATGAGAATGACAAAGTTTTCAAAACAATCTAAAATTCTGTAACTCCTAATCCTCCTCTTCTAGAATGCCCTGGTGGATCTGAAAACATATGCAACCAGCATGGAAACTGTTTGGATGGCATCATGAATAATGGAACTTGCATTTGTAATGTAAGACTGGGTTTAATTTCTCCAAGAATATATTATCAGCAGTAGGTTAGGCAGTTTATATCCAAGAATGTTCTTCTGCTGCATTGCAACATCTGCTTTGATGACTTTCTCCCATGTTACTAATCAAAGAAAGAAGGTGAGATTTACATTTGGAGGAGGAAATTTGTCTTAGAACTTAAAAAAAAGTTCAAATCCAGATGCTAAAGGAAATCCAATGGTGAGCAAGAGTCTCTCCAAATGATTATGCCAATCAGCTCTTACACTTTGTTCCACTGTTAAGTCATATTTTAAATGTAGTAGGAGCTCCTTCCATGAGGGTGTATTTTTATGGAAAAGTTTGGGATAAACAAATCTACATAAGCTAGATATTTACCTCTTCATGCTTCTATTACACCACAAGTAACTTTGATTGGTCTCAGCAAGTGGCAGAACCAGGTCAACTTTCTGCTCAGAAACTAAGCAGGATCAAACAAGATTAGTATTTGGATAAGAAACTTTCAGTCTGTAGACTATGCTAAGAAGTTGGGAAAAATTCAGAAGGTAAAATTATTTCCATATTGTTAACAAGGAAAACTACTCAGACATATTTACAAAGTCACAAATAGAAATGTTCAGTTTGAAGAAGACTTAAATACAGAGTTTTTAAAAAATCATCTTCCCTTTCATGATATGAAAGGAAGCTGGGATCACAACCTGACTCCTTCCAGTGCTTCCCAGTTGAAACTATTAGACAACAATTCTGACTTGCCCTTTTCATAGATTATCTTGGGGAGATTTCTCCTTCCCCTGGGAAAATTTCAGAGAAACCATCTACTCAATGTCCCAACTTTGGTGCCGAATTTTGAAAATTTGCACTTAGAAAAAAGAAGTAGAAAAAAGAGAGAGGGAAACATAGGAGGGGACAATTACGAGACAAGGACAAAGACACCGACATCATAAAGTTTCATGAATGAAGCATAAAGTTATAGCACGAGACTCTGGAATATCCTCCATTTCAGTTCATGTTATATGTACACAGAACTGGAAGAAATAACTAGCATTGTCTGTCCTATCATTAAAACAAAGCACAGTACTGATAGGAATAAAGTAAATTTCTCATTTATTTTCAGTCTCTTTGAAAACTGCCTTTAAGCATAATGTCTCCATCATTTCACACTTCCTCCAACTGGCTACCCAACTGCAGCCTTCTCCAGCCCAAGACTTCTAGATGATTTAGACTACAGTTGCCATGATTCCTATCCTACATGCAAGTTCATTAGATTGGAGTGATGCGAATCATGGTTCCACAAGGACCAGATGGGGAAGATAATATCCCTATCATAACATATAATTATGAAGTCTCAGCTAATGTGTATGTCTTGGTATTGGTATCTGTTGCTTTTCCTCTCTCCTTCAGTGGCAAAAACAGTTTGTCTTCCTCTTCAGACCACCATATTTCAACTGTATCTAAAGGGTGTTTCATTCTGATTATCACAAAATAAATACAAATACTGCGGGGAGGGGGCTAAAAGTGATTCACTATTGGAGTTTCTTCCTCAGAAAGTATTTTCCAGTCACCAGCAATGTTTAAATTTCTGTATGAAACAGAATGAGCTTGCTTCAGGTAAGACTAATTGTGAAGAATGAGATTCCAGGTGGGCTTTAGTTTATGTGAGTTTATGTGTACACACAAAGAATCTTCTCAGCTTGAAAATACTAAATTTGAAAACAAATACAAAATGGAACCAATTAATATGAAGCACCCTTTTTTGTTGGAACAAAAAAAATAATATTTTCCATCCTCCTTAAAAGAGTTTTAAGAGTCCAGTAGTTTGTAGGTCTATTTGTAACCAAAATATCAAACTTTTTAAAACATTAAAGATATAAATTTTGTCACTAATTATTAAAATAAACCATACAAATCTATAAACCAAATGTGTTTATGAATATACTGCAATATATATTTGCAGCATTATCTCTCTAAAGGTTACTAAAATATACAAATATTCATACATTTTAAATTTTCCCCAAACTTCTGCCCACCCACCACTGACCTCCAACAAAGGCTGGCAAAATGTTTTCCCTTTTTCAAAATGTTTGGAAGTTTGGGAGTTTTACTCACAACTAAAGGTCAAACAAAATAAGCAAAGTGGCTTATAGTATGAAAAATAAGTCTGGAAATAATGTCAGAAATTTGGGAGAATTAAAAGATCTACAAAATTCTCTTTAGCATTAAGACTTGTTTGTGGGGTAGAAAGGGGACTGGAAAGTCATGTTGCTATCAGGACCCTGTCTCTGACTTTGGATAGGTATCTTCTGTCTCACCAGAATAGCCAAGGGTCCACTTCAGTTTGCCTGGCTTTCTTTTATGCTCATCACTTCATAGCTATTCCTCTTGGAAAGTGTATGATGTTCAGTAAGTGAAGTTCTTAACAGAGCTCTTAATATACGATCAGTGAGATCAAGGGAAGGACATGGAATGAAATAACAAATACAGTAGAATTATCTGTAGTTCAGGGTTGAAGTGCGGACTTCTTGGTGCTCTTTGAGCTTGCAAATGTCTCATCCCACCCTATTACCAACATTACCTAATTACCAAATCATCAGTGCTAGTGAATATGGGATTTGCTGACTGTTTATATATAGCAGATTGCTCTGCTAGTAATCAAGGAACCACCAAGGAAGAAACCATATTCCCACCAAAATTGGCACCAACAACTCCAAGTAACAAATAAAATTTATGTACTGATTTGTGCACATTATTAATTTCTAATTTGTTTCCTAGTCGTTATTACAAGCATGTAAAAAGAGGAAATATTTTATTATTTTTTGTTACAACAGTATATGGGCTGCTAAAGGACTACATAGACCTGCACACTAATACACAAAAGTATAAAATAGAGGTTGGCGATACAGTGCCTGCAGATCAAGAGAGCACCTTCCAGATTTCAAAAATGGATCTTTGTCCCCTCCCAAAATTTTTAAAATGATTTTTTTATACAATTTTGTTCTTTTCACAAAGCTTTTATGTATTATTTAACATCTGGGTGCATGGAACAATTACCGATATTATCTACAAAGAGGATAAACCATTACATCTCTGAGCTGCCTTTATTGAACAGAGAACTTTAATTCAGTAGCTTCTCCACTGGATTCTCTTGATTACAAATAGAAAGAGGAACTGTGGATGGAGCATGTGAGGCCTTAGAATGAAAGTGATTTAGTTCCATCTCTTTTATTCAAGTGTGCACCCTGTTTTGGAATAATGATTAAGTAAAACACTTTAACTGTTCATTTTATAATTTACATTGCCTTAAGGTAATTGGTCCTCCTTTTTTCTAACTATAGTCTGTTACCATTAGTTTTAAAAAGCTTATTGTTTATAGTACCTTCTTGGAAAAACAAAGAAGATTTAAGTTTAAAGCTACCAAGGATTCAAACTGATGATAATGTGTATGGATAGATTCTTTGTATACTGTGCTTTATACCACAGAAGTAAACAAGTGATGGCCCTCCCGATGTTACTGAAATACAGTTTGTAGTAACTTTAGCTAGCAAGATCAATGAGAGATCTGCAGGGAGTTGTAATTTTGCAGACCTTGGAGGGCCACAGCTTTCTCATCCTATTGTTAGGCAGCTGAATATTGATTTCCTTCCTTCCTTCCTTCCTTCCTTCCTTCCTTCCTTCCTTCCTTCCTTCCTTCCTTTTTGCCTCCTAAGGGAAATAAAAATGCATTGTCAAATGTTGATCTCTTTGATTCCTTTAGGCAAATTTTGATGGCTATGCATGCCAAGACTGCAAGGATGAAATTCATTTTGGCCCTGATTGTCAGTCTGGTAAGCTTCTCAAACCCAGGGTCTCTCTGAAACTAATTGAGTTAATGGCTAGTAGTCAAATGATGGAGAATTGAATGAGCTGATGATCAAATCATGGGCACATATTAATAGCAATGGGCACTATAAATCTCTATAAGAGTAGGCGGCCAGTTAAATTATTCTGGGACAGGCTGTAATGGATCTGGATTGATTTCTAAATACATTTGGAAATTCCCTACATTATCTATTTATGATACCTCTGATGTCCTCCCTAATCTGTAGAACATAGTGATAGCTCAGAATTGTTGACTGTATAGCTGCTAGGTATCCTTCCCACCAGCAGATCTCTATCAGTACATTGGTTTAGGAAGCAATTGAAAATGATGAAGTTGAAGTTTGGAGCATCCAGCTGTATCACTTCAAGAAAATCATGAATGTTCTCAAACTCTGTCTACTATCAATATCAAGCTAAATCTAGTAGAACAGATTGAAATTAGTTCCAGTCAAATAAGAGGTGCTGTTGATAAGGAAAAAGCTGAACTCAATAGACAGACAGACAGACAGACAATGTATCGTCAAGTTGCTGTTGACTTTTAGCAAGCACCAAGATAGATTTTCTCCATGGCAATCTGCCGCTAACCTGATATTTCAGGTCTTATAATGGTGCCCTCATCACCACTGTAACTGAATCGATCCATCTTGCTACTGGTATTGATATTCCTCTTTTTCTGTTTTCTTCTCCTTTTTCCCAGCATTGTAGATTTCTTAAAAGAGTTAAGTCATTGAATAATGAGTCCAAAATACAGTAATTTTAGCCTTGTCATTTGTGCCTTGAGTGAGAGTTCTGGATTTTTTTGTTTTATGATCCATGTGATTGTTTTCATGGTTGTCCACTGTAATTTTCTCCAACACCATATTTCAAAAGTGGCAATATCCTTCCTATCTTGCTACTTTAAAGTCTAACTTTTGCTTCCATAGAATGTCACAGGGAATAACAAGGCTTGCATGATTCTGATTTTTGAAGGTAAAGTCAAAGCATTTATATATCTTTTCTAAGGTCTACAAGGCTACTTTACCAAATGCTGATCTGAGCCATATTTCTTGACTGCTTGTTCCTTTACTGTTGATGGTTGAACTAAAAGGCAGAAGCTGTCCACCAATTTGATTTATTCATTGTCAATTCTAAGGCCATTTGTTCTCCCTGTTGTTATTAATTTTAGTCCCCTTTTTCACTGTGCTGCATGACTTCTATTACTAGAATTTGCAGATCCTTTGCTGTTCGGGTAACTTTCAATTGAGATGAAGTCTATTCTGGATAAGATTGTATTTCTCCATGAAGCACTCCTTGACCTCCAATCATCACTAAATTTTCAGAAATGGCAATGGCAAGGAGAATGTTTGTTCCTTTAAGACTAATATACTAATTTTCAGGCCTTTCTAAAAGAGTTAAATAGGGACAGCTTCTACACTTGAGTTCAAACCCTTACACATGTAAACAGTCTGGAAACTGCAACAGATGTGAAGTCAGGTGGCTGAAATCTGGGACAAAATATGCACTTACTATGATGTTAGTGATTTAGTTCCATCTCTCTTATTCAAGTGTGCACCCTATTTTGGAATAATGATTAAGTAAAACACTTTTTACTGGATTGCCTAGCAGGGATAGTTTACAAGCTAGTGTTGAGCTTTAAAGATCTAACTGCCACAGTGCCTAATTATCAGCCAGACCACCTCTTCTGCTATGAACTTGCCCAGTTACATCACCAGCAGAGCCCTTCTTAAATGCCCATACTGTCAAAATGCTGACTGTCAGGCATAGAGAAAAGGGCTATGGACTGCACTCCTGAAGGAGGTTTGCATAGATCCCATTCTCCCAGTATTTACAAGTTTTTCACTGTTACCTACCTTAATGGCTGATTTTAATTTTAATTGTATAAATTTTGTTATGCTTTATACTGTGTATTTTTATTGTTGTAAGTGCCTTGAGTGTAGGAATACATTTATTTATTTATTAAATTTATATGCCGCCAAAATCTGGAAAGGCATGGAATAAATACAATAATTAATCAATAAAATAATAATAACAATGTGTTTATTTCTTCAGTCATTCTTTATATCTTTATTTTGGAATCTCAAAGGATTTTCCCCTAATTTTATCTCTAACAATAATCCCTCAAAGATGAATCCAAATCACAGTGATAAGTTCAAAGGTAGCCAGTGTGCTTCTTGGTAAAGCTTCCCTGCTCCCAGCACAACATCCTAAGTGCTACATTAATGATTGTAATATGCTTGATGAGACACTAAGTGTGAATTATTTCTCTTCTTTTGCATAGTATGCGAGTGTCAGCATGGAATCTGCAACCATGGTCCCTCTGGAGATGGAAAATGTACCTGCTATGCTGGCTACACCGGCCCCAAGTGTGACCAAGGTGTGTGCATAAGTGGGCATCTTTTACATTTCTTTCATCTTTAGATCTCACCAACATGATATTTTAGGAATAACTCACATAGCTAATTCCCATTATTCACCCCAGCTCCTGCCAATCTAGCAGTTCAAAAACATGCAAAATGCAAGTAGATAAATAGGTACCATCTAAATTGGTGGGAAGATAACAGCATTCTGTGTGCTTTGGCATATAGTCATGCTGGCCACATGACCACGGAAGCATCTTTGGACAATGCTGGCTCTTCAGCTATGAAACTGTGGTGAGCACTGCCCCCTAGAGTCAAACATGACTGAAAGGGGAAACCTTTACATTTACCTTTGCATATCTTGGGCATCATCTGGGACAATCACTTAATTTTTTTGCTAGACAATAAATAACATGTTAAAGTACAGAAATAAACCTTTAGCAAGAACACAGAGCAATCTGAGCCCCATATAGCATATGGTTTCTGGTTGATAACAAGAAAGCTGCTCTACCAGAGTCAAATTCCTTGCGTGTTTAACCATACTTGGCCAATAATCTAAGTATCTGAGAGAAGAGATGTAAAACACTGACTCTTTGTTCCCACCGTACGTATACACACTATAACACACACAGGCACACATTGAGTTCTGCTTGCTATCTTTGAATCAGAGGGATTGTCTCTCTGATTGAGAGAGCAAATTAAAGTAGTAGAGGAGCAGAATTATCACATGCTATTCTGATTGTATGTAAATATCTAGTGCTTTTAATTAAATTCCTAAACCTGGGGAGTCTGTTTTAAAATAGAAAAGCTATAAAGAGACGATCAAAATGGAACACAAAACATAGTTGCAGTTCTCTTGACGAAGACACATCTAATTGGAATTCTGTGAATAATTCCTCATAAATCCCTCTGCATAATTGAGACATAACTTTCAAATACCTGTAGTTATAGAGCTACTTTCATGTTTTTTAGAGGTTCTCATTTCAATAAACCTGTTTTGTGATTTCAGAACTTCCCAGCTGCAGTGGTGTAATATGTGAAGCCAACTCCCTTTGTGTGGAAAAGAATGGGAAGGCTGAGTGTGAATGTATTCCAGGTTACAAGAAAATTGGGATTCATTGTTTAGGTGAGAGTTTGAAACCTTGAGCATTTATCTAGTAAGTTAGAACATTTCAAAGCTACTTGTTTTTTTAATAATTTTTATAAGCAGAATTCATACAAGAAAATATTGTTCAACAGGCAACCAGGTCTTTTCCCAGAGCATTCTATTCCAGTCTTTCTTAACAACGTTTAACAAGAACTTCAGTCACTATCAATCAGCATGCTAAGGCATGATGGAACGTGTCGTTCAAAAACAAACCAGGCTGGATAAATTGTTCTATATCATTCTCATTGCTAACTGATTGTTCATTTCTCTGCTCAACAACATTCAGCATTCCACAATCACCAAGAGGTTCCTTCCCAAAAGTTATCTGGTGCTTTATGAAACTTGATGCTCCTCCTAGTATTGTTCTGGATTAAACAGCACTTCAACCACTTCTAATTGATGGAAACAGAAATTTCAAATGGGAAGTTATCTTCTAGACCAGTGATTTGTAGTGTCTCCTTGCCATTGCTATAACAATAACTCATTAATGCAGTTTATTAAATGTCATACATAAGAGTACCTTCTTTCTATCATTTCACACCTCCTCCCTTTAAATGCACCACTTCTTTAGAGATGGGAATTTGTCTTGCTTGTTTGTTTCGTCCCTAGGGAGACTGGCTCTCCTCTGTCCAGACTGCAGACTGCAACAGCAGCATTTGAGAGGATCAAAGTTCTTTTACCTTCCATTTTATTATTTTTATTTTATGTATCTTCTGTTTTACCTTCTATATCTACTCTGGAGTGAGCAGCCCAGAATTGTTTAAGGGGAGCAACCACATACATCTTTTATATAATTAATATAAAATTCTGAACTTCTGAAATAAACAGTAAGATGGGCAATATATCAATTTAATAATCTGTACATCAAAAAATAAAACTTAAATATCAGTTATTGCTAAAATGGTGGCTAAATAAATTGTTAACTCTCTGTTCTGGAAGTCCTTTAAGCACAGAGAATGTAGCTGGCTCAAATCCACAAAGCTGCCTAAAGACTTCATAGTGGGCATGAAGCGTGATTTAGAAATAGTTCATACCTCAGCTTCTTAACCAGGACAAATGGGCTAATTTTTCAGGAGTCCTTAGAGGGTATTTGAACTTCTCAGGCACAGCCAATTCAGGGAGATATTTTTTTAAACCAAGGTATTTCTCACCAATGGTGAATTTATTAACATTTCTGCCCGAAATGTGAAAGGGATTATTTGGCAGCTTTACAGAAACTGCCAAGTATAGAATATCTGCCATGGGGAGGCCAGGCTGCAAACCTCAAAATACGCCCTCCACCCCTCTTGTCATTTGGTGAAAGCATTAAATACTTCAGATGCCTCCAGCCGAATAATAGACAACAGAAATAACATCAAAATGATATTGACTGATTAAAAAACTGAACTGAAAATAAGAGACAAAATGTAAGAGATCCAAAAGGATCGAATCTTCCCTGTGAAAGAAAATGCACAAGTACAGATTCTGGATACCTGTTTTAGTACTAGTTCATATAAAATGGCTTTCGGAATTGTGGTTTCTCACAAGCTGACCTTGAGTCAGCAGGGTCATGTGGAAGCTCCCTGCGCTTTGGTCCTGACAGCCTTCAGCCAGAGGTGTTTCTGTGTAGGAAACATTATTGGGACTGATCAGAAAATAAACTTGATGTGTGAAAAATTCCCTTCCAATTCTCTGATTGTAATATAGTAGGCATTTTATAATAATTAAATGTAGTCAATTAACATTATATAAGCAGAAAAAATATACCATAGACCTGGAATTTATGTGTTGTGTTATTTCTGAAAATAATTGGGTCTCTACATTTGGAACTGATTATCTTCAAGGCGTCTATATTTAGAACAGATTGTTGTACTCTAATCTGCAAATTACCAAGGTGCATTGTCCTTTGCTAGGATCAGCCATAACTGAAGACCAGCTCAACAAATAAAAACCCCTTTGCTCTAGATTCCTTTGACTCTCAAACTCCAGTAACTAAGCAGTACAGAAGGGCTTCACAGTCAATGTCATTTGAAACTCTAACGAGACCTAAGGCAATAAAAGAGGAGTTCAACCACTCTATCTCCTGCTAAAGCTTGTCTACCTTGTCCAAAAATTACTTTCAAAACCAGAGCAATGAGGAGCCAGGGAATTGGTGCATTCAGTTTCAATGAGTTTTTGTTATTATAGGACTTTATTCTTGTTTTCCAAAAGGTTCCTTTCCCATATCCTTCTTGCCCCTGTCTCATCCAATTGAGCTTAATGATCAAAATAAATATATTGGTGACCCAGCTTTTGAATTTTG
>JANHZU010008513.1:36582-53737 GCA_032468055.1 Acrochordus granulatus | reverse complement strand
CAGGCCTCTCTCATCTTTTTAAGTGGGAGAACTTGCACAATTGGTGGCTGACTGAATACTTTTTTGTCCCACTGTATGTATGTATGTATATATACATATAAATTATATATATAAGTTGTATATATATATATTATATTCATATATATAATAAAAAGTGAAAAGGATAAAGTTAAAAGATATTGGGGAGTTACATTCAGAACGACTCACTTTATATATGTGTATATATGTACTGGGGATATATACACATACATACACATCATATATATATATAGAGAGAGAGAGAGAGAGAGATTATATTTGTATATTCTTTGATTTTTATCCTTTTCAATATATATACATATATATAATAAAAAGTGAAAAAGGATAAAATTAAAAGATATTGGAAGTTACATTCAGAGCTACTCATGTTTCACTGTCATGACTCTATTCTATCTCAATATTCCTAATATATTTGCTGCCTTTCTGTTGTTATTCAGATTTATCTTTCTTTTCTTTTGTGTAAGTCACATGCCTGTACCCATATCAAGCTTTGAAAAATGGCTTTGTACTTTCAGACTCCAGTTTTTCTGCATCCATCCTCTTATGTGATATTAGATTTAGAAAAACAGCCCTATAAAGATTGGTTTATTTTAAGAATAAATAAATGTGTAAAATATCCAGTCCAAGTCTTAAACTTAAAGAGATAACCTTTATGGCCGGATAGATTGGGCTATATTTAAAGCAATTTACTCAGCTTGATTGATGTCAGCAATTTGAGCAGTGAAATATACTAGGAAGAGGAGGGATGCATAGATCAGCTCATATCTGGTCTGTGACAATACAGCATCAAGGATTCTAAAATTTAGTGAAATAGGTTCTAGATAATGAATATGGGCTGCCATTCAATTAACCATGTCATTGGCTTCTTCAGAACATATTGAAAATTGAACATGAACAAACAACATGGTTAGTAAAGCATCAGCAATTATTATTTTCTCCATGGCATTATCTAAAAGTAATTTCATGATAAATGGCAGCCACATTCTGAAATGTATTAAAAACAAGAACACAACAATACTACCATTGTCACCTGTACATCTTTCAAACATGTGTTTTTATATGTATCTTTTCTGATGAGGAATATTTCTACGCAATTATACTAATCAACACTTTGTCACATTTTTTTCTATGCTCTACTCTATTTTTTTTCAAATATGTCTTGGTTTTCCAAGAAACTTTTCTGATTCTGAAAAGAAATATGAACACAAATAGCTTATCTGGCTTACATACCTATTCATTCTCCAACACATTCTGTTCTAGGGATTGTGCCAACTCACTTGAAAAGAATATTGTGACTAATGTTATTTATTTATTTGATTTTATTTCACAGATTGTATAACCTACCCCAGTCTCGAAAGACAGCTTTAGCAAAAATAAATCCTAAAATATAAAACTAAATTAGTAAATCAAAACAATGTCTATAAAAATAATCACAAAAATCAAAGATAAAATCAAAAGATAAATCCAGGATAGATGCCCCTTGTCAGCTGGGATAAAACATATATTTTAATAATACAGTTTAGTCTATTTACAGAAATGTGGCAAGATGGATGCTGCAAGTACTTCTGGGATGGGAGGGCTCTTCCAGAAAAACCACTATCTCCTCCACATCCTTTGGACCCCAGGAGAAAAGAATTTTTCACAAGCTCCTTGCCAATGACCAGATGGGCATATTTAGTTCTGACAAGGCAGTACCTGGTTTATCCTGTTGCTATCCTGAATATATTTGCTGAATATATTTAAAGATAATGACCAGCCTTTTGAGCTGGGTCTAGGAACCTACTGTCAACTATACAATTGGTGTAATGTAGGTGTAATGCTTTATTGACAGGGCCATATACTGCCAATAGCCTTGCTGCTATTTTTCACAGCAGTGAAGCTGCTAGGCAGGTATGTAGCAATACTCCAATGGAATGATAATCAAGGCCGTATTTTGTAATTACCTAGGTTGGAGTGTTCCTCAAGAAGTGGGAAGATCTGGGAAAATTCCTTGAAAGAAATGTGGCCTATAAATTAAATTATATAAATTATAAATTAAACAGATATTTAGATAGAAGGATAGAAAGCCATTTTCTTTAGTTTCTTCATATAGTTACATTTAGTACTGTCTCCAACTATGAGTTTTGAAAGCAATTTACAATAAGGTTAAAATGTAATATTACATATCTTTACAAGTCAATCTATAATAGAAAATGACAAATTGTCTTGTATGAAATGTTTAAAAGAATTAACTTTCTGAAAGTCAAAACACAGTGGAAGCATAACAAAGCTATTGTGACCTATATGGTCTTGTAGTACTGAATTTGCTGTGAAGAACTGAACTTTTACTTGATATTCGGAGGCAGGAATAGAACCACTACTGGAATTATGCAGGTTAGAGTAGGTTGTGGCCTCAGTTGGAATGACACAATAACCTGAATTAAAGTTTTCTATATCTTCCCAGGGCAGAAGTCATGCTCTCGAGTTCCTTCATGCTGAATACATCCATTTGTATTTGTTAGATATTAAGGATTCACCAAATGTAGAAATCAAGTTCACAAATTTCTTATTAGCTTTTTCAAATTGTAGTAATTTTGAGCACATCATTTTAACATAGCATGAAGGAAACTGGGATTAATTTATGTTCCTTGACAAAGACATACAGACAATTCAACTCTTTGCCCATGAAGGACTATTTGGAAGATGAATTGTATTAAAGCTGAGTTCATAAAGGGCACAATGGGTTACAGCTCTATATTTAAATTCAAAATTCCAACACACTAAATGAATCAAAGCAGCAGAGTCTTGACATTTGAATAATTATTTAGTCTGTAATATTTAAGTATGCAATAAATCAAAAATGGCAACTGTACTTCTCTAAAATATTTTGTTTTCAATTCTTAAATGCACAAGAGATAGACAATATTTTTTATGTTCTTTGTGAAGGTACTTAAATCAGAAAGAATCATGTTCAGACATTTGTTTTTTTTTTCCTTGTGACATTGCACAATCTGGAGCAATATAATCTCAGTGGTAAAGTCAAGTACTTTTCTTTAGCCCATATAAAACTTTTCTACCATACAGTCTACGTCTGTTTATTTTTGTTTTATTCTTTTTTGAGAGCATAGACATGACATTTTGGCCCAGGTTAAACAAGCTTTCTGCAGGCACACAAATCATCATTTCATCAGACTTGGCTGGTAGTAGGTATGATAGTAACAGCAGCACTTAAGATAAGATTGGCTTCAGCACTGTTTGATAATTCCAGCACATTTCTTTTTTCTTTTCATCCTTATAGCAGTCATGATTACCTGATTCAGTCACGGAGGACAAGCCAAACTAATTTGAAATGAAGGAAATGTTGGCAATGGAACTGCTGATTTTGGAAAAAATGGTATTGAATCAGCAGACACATAGAGGCAATGAATAGCAGGAAACCTGAAACAAAATAGTGTTTGAAATATTTCACAGGAGGTATATTTCTGTTCAGGACAACATTTTATTTAATTCAATTGAATTGAACGTCTGGAAAGGTAACTAGGAACAGGGAAATATTTTGAGCTGTTCAGAATTTTCTTTGCTGAGAATTGGAAAAATAGTCACCATGAAAACTGAGTGAATACTAGTTCATAGAACATTTCAAAATATTAGGCTCTCCAATATTTTGATCAGAAAATAATCTAACCTAAGACTCAGATTGCTTTGTATTTCAAAAGCTACACATTTCCCTGAGGGTATTGTCAATATGGGATCCATTATTACAATTTAGAAACATGTTTAATTAACAGCATTATTAGTACTGTTAAAACTATGCTTATTCTTAGCTATGTCTGTGAAGACTCTCACTCGTCCAGGGTAATTGCATCACAACAAAGTTTAAAAAACAGGCATCTGGACTGTTTTTTAAACTTTGTTGTGATATTCTTAGCTAAATTACCTATCTGTGGCAGGGCCAGTCTATTATATTAGCATGCTATTAATCTAATTGGCAAGATAACTGTCTATTTATATATTCATATATGTTCAAAAAGAAAATACTAGTGATTTTAATGGTAGGAAAGCTTTTTTGTTTCATGTAATGAAACTCAACAAGAAAGCTGAAATAATATTTATCTTTGAGCTTATTTCTATTTATAATATTTAATTAGTACAGATTAGCATTGTGATAATTAAATCAGTTTCTAAAAGTGTTGCACTGGAGAATCATTATAATGTAAAGAAAATAGTTTCTTATGTTTATTTATTCAGTCTGGGTAGTCTTATTCATTAACTCTTTTCTCTGTCAAAGCACAACTGGAAAATAATTCAGAAGAAACACATCAGAGCTTGTTGAGGTGCAGCACTTCTCTGCTCTTCATAAAAACAGCCCAACTTTCTTTCAGGTATCTGAACAAGTCAGAAAAAAAGGCTAATGTTGCTTTAGAAGTCATGTTGACTATAATGAGAGGATTTATTATTCTATTTCTTCCAAATAATTTTCAAAATGTGCATAGCCTTATTTATTTCCAAACAGGTCTGATCTAAACCCAGGACCTGTTTCATCAAATTTATTTGATTTCAACATTTCAACCTTGTTAGAAACTCTGGATCTTTTGCTACAGTTCATGCTTTGCTCTATAATTTGGATGTTGCTGGGATGAAAGGAAATGAGACAAATAAAAGTAATTCTAATCTACTGCTTTAATGGCTGTATATGCTTACAAGAATTTCTCCTTCTGAGCTCCAAAGCTTCTGATCTTGGGTTATATCTAATGGTCCTCCAGGGGGTTCCCTGTCCTTTGCTTGATCATACATAATGACTCAAGGCTGATCCCCCTCTTCACACATGTTTCAGTCCTGGTTACCCCCACAGATGTCTTATCTATTGCAAAGATTTCCAGACAAATTATTTAATGCCTAAATACTGTTTTGTTTTCCTTCACACTATACCTATAGTATGTGCAAAAGTCTTAGGCCACCATTAGATTTGTGTTTTAGCAATTGTATAATGACCATTTATAATTATGTCTCAGTTTCTTAATTAGAATACAACCAGAAAATACAGGAAATTTGTATGCAGTACAGTATTCAAAATAGAACAAAGCAGAAAAAACAGTTTCCATAGGCTAAAGTGGCAAATATTTGTACTGAGTGTTTAATACTGACTTGCCTAAAGAAGCCATTTCGTTCTGAAAATCGTGTTTGTTTAAATTTTGTGTACCTATTTCCTGTACTTCTGTTTGAATCTTAACATATATAGTCTGACAAATAATTATGTATGATCATTAAAACTTTGCTAAAACAAAGAGGGTGATGGCCTAAGACTTCTGCACAGTACTGTATATATATGCTTAATGCCAGAATTTAAGATCAGAGTAAACATTAAAATGAACTGATTATTTATGGATAAAAGAACTTGAGCTTGGATGGATGTAATTTCCAATTTGAAGTCACTCTATTGATAGGTATGTTTCAATGTCTCTGTACAACAAACATGTCTTGCTATTTGTAAGCTGATAACACAACTGGAAATATAAGGAGTTGGATTTAAAGAGTAAAGCCACAATCAAGCATAGAATTAAGACTTCACTTATCTAATTCTTCAGATACACTATAAAAAGGCATGTTTTATTATTCTTTATCACAAAATTTTGCTCATTATTTGCTTAATAATTGTTACACTTTTATTAATTTTATAATTAATCCAAAAATATGTATCCTGTCAAACAGCAAGAAGAAACATCCTCCTGCTTGATGCATGCTTGTACATAGGATTCCACAAATAGTCTGAATTAACTCTAGCAATATCCATATTCTACTAAAACTCTCCTCTTTGTAACATTTTTGTTTTATTTTGATATAATACTTATATTATTACTATTATACTTTGATATAATACTCAGGCTAGAAATCAGGAGACTGTGTGTTCTAGTCCCACCTTTAACACAAAGCAGCTGGGATGATGATGGGCTCATCGCTTTCTCTCAGCTCTAAGAAGGAGGCAATGGCAAATCACTTATGAAAACCTTTTTAAAAAACTACAGGGACTTGTCAAGGAAGTCTCTGAGAATTAGATACAATTAAATTGTTTAAAAAAACCTTCAGTTGGATAAAACAGTGCATCATACAGCAACATTTTTTGAATCAGCATACCTCACGGGCATTTTATGAGTGAACGTACAAATGTATCTAAAATCTGGGACTTTTTATTCCCATAGGATTTAAATTTGACAAAGTTGTGGATGCTTCAGTGCTGCCATGCTGCTGCACTTCCATGTTGCCACTGTTAGCATGACCTTTATTTCCATTCCTTGTTGCCAGTTTACTACAAGAAAAGTCAATGAGAAAACTGGCAGGAAATTGGAAGCCACTCCTGCTCACTGCTTTCTTGCTCACATGAGTTATTCTGTTTCTCTATTTAGCTAAGGAAATATGTCTCAAACAATGACCCAAAGGAGCATGGGTTGTTTATATTTGCCTTCATGGAAATAATCCTTAGTTCCATGTTTACAAGAACAATTTTGGATCTTCAAAGAATAGCTAAGGTGCATTCCTCAGATAAAAAAAATGTAAAGGTAATTTTCAAAAATGTTTGTGATTATTTTGGAGGGATTAGGTTGAGTCAACCATAGGTTGAGTAAAAATGTATGCAAAAATTCCAGTAGCATAACCAAGCTATGGGGTATTATAAAGTTTTATCTTCCCACATGTCCTTAAACTAACAACTAAATAAAGCTTTTCTAAGCATCTAAGCATGAGATTGAGCTCCCACTAATGAGATAATCAAAGATACAAGGGATATGTATTTCTTTAAAAATATTCCAAACAAGTGTATTATTTTGTTGTAAAAAAGTTATTTATATATTTAGGTTCTCTTAGGAATCCTATCAGGATAAAAATTTATTATTTACGGAAGGTTTTCACTTCTCTGCCTGTTGCCCCTGATATTGAAAATCATTCTAAGCAGAAGGAAATAAATAAATAAGACCCAATTGATTAGGAAGGATGGGAAGAAACATCCAAAAAGGATTCTTTGATAGCTTGCTGAAGGTCAGCAACTATAATCTTGCAACTCCTCTGCTTCTCTATTTAATTTTATTCTCATTTTCTCCTTTTTTGGTTTATGTCTAGGGGAAAGTTATATTTTTCTATAATTACTAGAAGCAAACCTTTCTTTGGCAGCACAGGCAATGATTAATCATAGATTTTTATTACAACAGTGATAACTATTCCTTCTTTTTTTAGCATCTTGGTATGTATCATGTATTTGTGTATGCAATGAAATTCTAGCTCGTACAAGAGGCATAATGTACTACCAGAGGAAGAAACAGAAGAAGAAAACCATTACATTTATCTCAGTATGGAGAGAGAGGAAGATTACACACAATTAAACCCTTTGGACGCATTTTTGAGGTCTATCTTCCATTTTGTGGAAGATATACAGTTCTTGTGAACTTCAAAGGCCATCAAAAACAGAAAAAAATATCTGGATATGGAGAAGGGAAGGACCCCCTCTTCAAAAATATGTATCACCATCTTCCAAACTTTAAATGCTGAGTGGGTTACTTTTGTCATTAAAACCATAATGAGAGAGAGAGAAGAGAAATATAAAAAATAGTATTTGTGATGTTTAGGGCAAGAAAACTGCCGCTTCAAGGATCAACAAGGAGCTGAGGTTTGGGGCAGATTTGGCAATAGTTTTTTTTGGTTATGACTCTTTGCCATGCCCTTTCAATCAAAACAAAATGTCAATAGCCAAGATGGTCTACTTGTACATCCAAAATGGTAACTAGTGATTAGTGGGTGATTCAGTGCTTTCACTCATGGAGTGCATATATTTCAAAAGAACCGCAAGACATAAAAAATGCTGAATGCGATCATCAACCATAAATTTGATCTTTCAGCCCTTTCTGCTACAAGTGGTCCCCTGCTGTGAACCTGAAGCCCATGGACTCTCTTGTGGAAATTAAGATTGTTGTCAGGAGTCAGAATGACAAGTGGGATGGCAGTCAAACCCAGTTCTCTATTACTTAACCACATTTCCATAGATTGTGGGTTTGATGAATCCAAGTCTGGGTTAAGCATCTCTGAGCTGTTAAAAAAACTTGGCTCACCAAATAGAGGAAATTAAAACTAAAATAGCTCTGCCATAATATTTTTAAGATTATAGAGGAAATATGCATGTTACATGATCCACTTTAAGAATTATTTGAACTGAATTTGGGGTGACTGGGTTGAACAATGTAATTGGTTAATTAATGCAATTAATCAACTAAACTGAATTGTGTATTAATATCCTTTCTCCTTCACACATTCCATTAATCTAGAAGTCTGAAAAGAAGTAACTCTCCCATGAGATTAATTCTCTTCCCTTTGCAACACATTCAGTAACAAAAGGAAACGTGAAGCTCATTTTTTCTTCCTATTTAATCTAGATAGTATGTTGTTTAAGCATTCATATCAAACAACTCTAGCTTCTTTTCTAATAGGCAATGGAAATATATGTGAATGTCGCATAGTATTGATACATTTCATATTTCTTTAGTGTTACTGTTGTGTGTTTTCTCAAACATTATAAAAATTAAAATATTAGCCAGTTAAAATTGATCACTTCTTTCATGCTTTTCTAAAAGTTGCCTTCACTGGGGATTTATATTTAATCATACTGTGATAGAATCAGAAATAATTTTCCCTTAATGCAAAGGTGAACAAAACTCTGGTCTCCCAGGTGCTGTTGATTATCAGCATCTCTTAACCCTCTCTCTCCTGGAGGGACCTAGTTGAGAGATTTGGAGTGTAATAATCCTGAAATACCCCAGTTTGCACATCTTTAACAGTGAAAATCCTTCCACTAAAGTAATTTTGGGACATCTAAATGTTCTTAATGCCTCTTACCTTCCTCTATTCCTAGCTAACCCCAGTTAGCAACTTTGCAGCAAGTTGCAAACAATGGAAATAGGCTGAGAAACAGGTGACTTGTTTGAAAATACAACAAGACTTCCATTTTAAAACAGTCATCAATGATTCCACTTCAGTGGCTTGGATCCAAATGGGTCATTCCAATTGTAGAAAGTAGGTGAGCTCTCAATGTGAACTATTCTTCTGTTTAAGGATACTTAGCCCCTTCACTTCCCAGTTTATGTTTTTCAGAGAAGGAAATGTGAGTAAAGCAGCTGAACTTTGTCTCACAGATAATATATGTGCTGATTTTTTCCTGGTCTAAAAAAGAGTCTATGGCATGTTGGCTATGGTAGTTGTTGTGCACACATTTTAATATAGCATAAGTGGAATATGATTAAATATAATGAAAATAAAGATGTACAATTAATGAAGTATAATTTGAATTAAAATGCAATTGAATCCTGTTTTGTTTTTGTCCTTGTCAACCCACTTTTTGGACTGACCTACATCAAACATCTTAAAGTCCAAATACAGTCCTTAAGCCAGCAAAGCTTACCCAACTCTAATCTACTTTAACATACAAACAACAAAACATACATGCACAGAAATATACATAAGGACATTGGCAAGGGGACTATTCTACAACTCATAGTCCACCCATTCATAAAAAAAATTGAAAATGAAAATGCCAGATGTTTTTCAAGTAGTTATATTAACAAAAAATAATACAGATGATATTGTATAGGCAAACTGTCAAAATTGTTGACAAAGTTATTTGGATGCTGGCGAATATAAAGTATATAAAATATACTTTCCTGTATATTTTACAATGTTCCCATTTGAACTGAAAATAACTTGAAGAATCAGGAATGCTTGTTTATATTTTTCCCCTTCATTATAAAAATACTTTGTACTCTACCATTCTTCACATTAAGAAACATGAAATACATAGCAGCTTACCATTTCATGTGATTTGCAGCTGTTCTGCTTTTCATGAAAAAGTAAAATTGCGCGTGCTGGCAGAAGCTGGTTAAAAGTTCTGCTACCCTCTCAGTTTTCTTTCCTTATTTTAAACAGAGTTATTGATAAGCTGCCTGGGTAAACTGCAGGGCAAAGACATAAGAAACTATAAATATCTGTATTAAAGTACAAACAGACTCCCCCACTGCCATGAAATGTGAACCATTTGGTATGACTTAATTGTCTCATACTCTTCTGCTCCTGAGAATGAAAATTGCACTGCTATTATGATAGATTAATCTTCATTTTACTGCATTCAAATTGAACTTGGTTAATCAATGCTTCTGCGTGATAAAAGAAGAACTTCAGACATACTGTCTACACTTGTCTCTTTTCCATTAAGTATATATTAATGGAGGAGAATTTTAAAAGTTATAGGCATATATCATCAAATGAGATGTCAGAATCAGCCAAATTAGACAATAATCAATGCAAAGTAATTGATGGCACTTTTGAGTAAAATTATAGTGCACAGCAAAAGAGTAATTTTTAAAATTAGAGGAGCAAAGAGGGCACAGAAATATTAAATGATGAACAAAATGATGGCTTTGGGCATGATACAACAATCTGGGGAAAGACCCAGGTTAATTGATGAAGTGGATCTCAGCTGCAAAGCTATGGTGGAAAAAAGACTGCTGGGAAATGCCTTGCATTTCACCTGTATGCAGCAACTAGTCATGAGAGGCGAAGGTGGCGTTAGGCAATGCTACTGCTAGGCCTGGACACAAGGTATAATAATCTGAGTAAAATGTGTTCATAGTCCTTTATATATATGTATATATATAGTTAGAATTAAGATATTTCTATATTACATAAAAATCAAAATTATCTAGTAAACTTCCTTTGCTCAACCCTTTTCTTTGAAGTCATCTTTATCCAAAAAACAAAACATTTGCATGGTAAATAGGTAAGCACTGAAGCTTTAACTGATTCCAAAACATACAGTATGCCTTCTGAACAAGCAGGAAGAGTAACATTGATTGACTTTTTGTTCAGCATTTTTCTTATGCATGTATTCAATATCCACCAAGCTACTTTTTTCTTTCCAATGTTGTCCAGTTTGGTATTAAAGATTACCTGTACAAAGTGGAGACAGAAGAATTCAGGCAATAAAAAGAAATTAGGAAGTAAACTAAACAGTATCTCAAAAGCTTGGAAAATAAAATGTTTTCAGTTGTACTAAGAAGTAGGCCAAAAACTGACCCTACAAGTTTGTAAATATACTTTATTAATATAGGTTATAGTAGCAGAATCTTAGAAGCTTGACTGCATTTTTCCTTCCTGCCCTTTGAATTAAGGCAGAGACAGTCTTCTTAATTTTTTTTTTGTTTGTTTCCTGGCTTAAATCATGTTTTTCTTAATGTTTTTGTATTAGTCACTGCATACTTTATCCAAGGTTATCTCTGTGGCTCTCTATGCAAGAGGATTAATTAACTGATTCTGTCCGATTAAATTGGATCTAAATTAACTTTAAGGACAAGGGTTATCCAATAGACATTGTTGTAAATGTTTCTAGAAAGATCCTTAACAAAAAGTTCTTGAGTGATCTTGTAATGCATAGAGTAACAGAAAAGATTCTATCTTGTCTTAAAAACTGGATAAGGAATAGGGAACAGGTAAGAAATAAATGGATAATTTTCAAATTTGAGAAATATTTGAAGTGGGTGGCCCAGTACTGGGAGTATTATTTTCTAATTTATAATCTGGGTTACTGATAGTTCAGTAATTCAATTACATTTAGTAGTAGAATTGAAAGTAAATTGCAAGAAATTAAAGGCAAATCACATGCAGGTCTCTGAGTTATGACCATAATAGACCCTGCCCATTAAGATTGCAAGTTGTGATGGTCGTTAAACAAGGCACTGTTCTCATGATACTTAATGTCTCTGTTTTTAAGGAAGCTCCATTTTTTAAATGGAGGTTTCCATAGGATCGTGAAATAACAGCTGCTCGCAGAATAGCATGAGGCTGCCATGAGACTGCTTCTGTAGGAAAGCTGAGCCTCCAACCAGCCAGGCAGCTCTGTCAGAAGCTGCAAAAACAGAAAGTTGGATGCTTCTGCACCCTGGACTTGGCTGAGGAGCAAGCCGACTCTTGCAAATCCCTGGGTGCCTGAAGAGCTGGGTGGGAAGCAAGCCCAAGGCCTGTAAGCCACAGTTGGTCTGAAGCTTCCTTGGGTGATTGGGAAGCAGGCTAAAGCTCTGCAGAAACCTGGCAGGGCAGGATGGATGGGGGAGACACTGCAGCGTCCCTGCAGTTGGTCATAAAGGTGAATACATATACTGATGCTTTTATTGACCAAGCATGGGTTAGACATACATGGACTTTGTCTTGGTACAGCGACTCTCAGTCTATTTGCAAGACAGCAAAATAAATAGCAACATAAGCAAATAACAAGCTCGGTATACAGCAGTTGGTATTAGTAAGTACTGAATGAAAGTAAGTATGTATGCACAAATAGGTTACTTTGGAATTCTTTACCCCCTTAACCATATAGCATGGTTCAAGCATTTCACTGTACAATGGCTCTGGGGAACAAACTGTCTCTATGTCTGGTAAATTTGGTCTGTGATACCCTTTTGCATCTCCCAGAGGGAAGAAGCTCAAACAAGGTACGTCTGGGATGTGAGGGGTCTGCGCATATTTTCTCTGCTCTTTTCTTGACCCTCTCAATATATAGGTCCTCTATGGAGGGCAGGTTAGCTGCAATTATTATTTCTGTAATCTTGACTGTGCATTGGAGTGAATAACCATGGGGATACTGCTGTGGCTGTAACTTTGAAACCAAGTCATAAGTAGCTTTTGGGGGTCTGTGGTAACTTCAAATGGTCGCTCAGCAATTGGCCTAAGTCGAAGATGACTTATAATAATGGAGTTGGAAGAAAGAAAATTAGACAGCATCCTGTTCTCAGTGTACCTCTTCATATTAAATCATTCTGACCATCTAGTCTGTGCTTGAAGATGTTCAGTGGAGGAAAAATCCACCTTCTGTCTGAATGCTTTTTTCCAATATTCAATCAAAATCTTATTCTCTAGAATCAAAAAGCACTGGTCTTCGTCTTATTCTGTGTGGTAACCTGTCAGGTATTGTATTTGATAAATCCTATCATTTTCCCTTTTACTTTCCTCTTCTTTGGGTTAAACATACCCGGATCTCCCTTCAGAGAAATTAATTTCTGCTCTCTTGATGATCCTCAGTGCCCTTCCCTAAAACTGTTACAGTTTACCTGAGTGGTTCTTGTGGTTTTCCATATATGCACATGGTATTTAAAGTGGGATCTGATCAATAAAAAAATGAAACTCTTATTTGCTTCAATTCAGAACTGAAGCAACCGGAAAAGGTGTTTTGCCCCCCCCCCTTTTTGCAGTCGCATCACACTGCTGACTCATATTTAGTTTGTGATCAATTACTAATCCAAGAATGTATTTTAGAAGTCCTGCTATTATTTCATGTGTTATTTATTTGCTAAATGAATACATTTGAATTTCTACTAGGCCAAAAACCACCATGAATCTTCCTCTTCTTGCAGAGCACAGTGTATTCTCTTGGATCCTCAAGAATCTATTGCAATTTATCTTCTTAAAAAGCCCCTGAGGTTGTTTCTTCTTCAAGATTGAAAACTGTTTCTGACTTCCAACATAACAGAAAAAAAATCTGCCTTGTGTATGGACTTAGTTCCTTAAATAATTCACTAGTTAGTTTTTGACTTGTTGGGCTATTTTAACCACCTGTTTGGAAATGTTTCTTGTCTTAATGTGCCTCCGTGCTATGAGGGGAGTAGAGATGGGCAGCAGGAGACGGGCTGGATGGTGCCGGGCAACAAGGGTTTGTGTGTTTGTGTGTGTGTGTGCTCATGCTCGCGCTTTGAGAACATCCCAGCTGGCATGAAGGAGACAAGAGGGGAAGGGGACTGCCTGAGAATCTGGAGTCCGAGTCTCGGGAGTTCCTTCTCTTGAACGCCCTTTACTTTCCAAAGTGCCCAGGAAAGACCCCTGGAAAGACGTTGCTGAGGGAAAAGGGAAAAGGCCCTTTTGCCTCGAGCGGCGGCAGCAGCAGATCCTCCCAATCCAGCAGGGAGCGCTGGACAGCCGAGGCCAGAAACTGCCTGTATGCAGCTCCATGAATGCTGGTTAGTTTGTTCTGTTTCTGCTTTATATGGTGTGTTAATCATGGTTACTTGTTTCAGATGTTAGAGACAATCATTTCTGCATCAAATTCCGGTGAAAATGATTTTTTGGTGAATATTTTTGGGGGCATGGAACGGATCATCTGATTTTCCATTGTTTCCTATGGGAAACCTCATTTCACTTTAAGAGTATTTTGGATTAAGAGCATTCTTCCAGGAACAGATTAGTCTTGCAATCTGAGGCTCTACTGTACTTGCATGAATTTGTCATTGGGGAAGTTCATCAATGTTACAAAGTTGCATCAAATCTACAATGACAGATTTCTAATTGGCCACTCTTGAAAACAGGAACCTGGATAAGTTAAACCCAATATAGTAGAAATATTATTGTGTTAATTGTTCTATATGTTTAATGAAGACTTCTATAAATCAATTAATGCTCTTACAAAAGTTATCATACTAACTGTTGTATAAAAAATAATTTGCTTTTCTTAGAATGGTATTCCTTAAATAATATTTTAAGCTAGAACTTTTTTTCCATTTTGTGACAGAAGACTGAGCTGAATATTAGTAGCTCTTCACACTATATGCAGAAAATATGAATCTGAAGGAGTAGAATATTAAGATAAAAAATAACAGCACGCTTATTGCTCTCTAGTCTACATTTCAATATAACAGACAATAAAGAGAAAAAAATGAGCCTGAATTTAAAATATGCCTTCACTGATAGATCCATTTGAAGGAAACCAGTGGCATCAGCAATCATCAATTCACTACAGGACAAAACAAAAACAAATTCAGTTTTACATTTCACTGAAGGAAGGTTTGTAAATTAAGCAATGAGAATCAGTCTGCTTTTATTAAGATATAAACACTTTTCAAACACTGATATTACGAATTAAAATCTAACATAGTCTTTCCTAGTTTGATTATCTCCATCTATGCTGAACTATCTTTCTTCTCAACTACAGTCAGCATATGGTTCCATCAGTTTTTAGTGAAGCAGACACGTCTATTGTTGTGTATCCACATGAATAATATACATTTAAGTAGCATGTAGTTATTGTCATTTGTGGATTCCTTCGTCCTTAATTTTTATGTAAGTAATCGTAAGTGATCTTATCTGTAGAGAATATCTACTATAGGGCTGACACTACAAGGAGTTCAGCAAATGGTCTTATCTGAATTGAATAAGACTTTTGCCTTTGGCAAAATTTCGAGGCTGTATGTCATGTGGTAACGACACATTTCTTAGACTATTTGAGGTTTTCCCTTTAAAGCCACAGGTATTGTGAGACATGGTCCAAAATATTTATCAGTTTGTAGCATAGCTATGAAAACTTAAGTAATCTTTTATTATTTATGCCCAGGTATTATCTTTGCATATTCTGTTCTGCATTTTCCAATTTTGCTCCATTTCAACTTTTCCATTTTTAAGCTGAATATTTTGCAGTAAAAGTCAATTATTCTATTATGTGAAATATGATTTTGATATTGTCAGACACTGTTAAAATGCTTAATTTGTCTAGTTTTCTTTGAACCTTTTGTGTCATCTTCATTCTACTTATTTTCCATTTTATAGCTCAAATAAAAATTATGGGGAGACATAAAAGTTTAGACCATAAAGATATATCAAGCTTGAAAAATAAAAATAACAACAACAATATTTTCTACAATTTCTAAGCAGAAAGACACAATTTTAACCCTAAAGGACAAAGATAATGTATCTCCAAAACAAGTGCTTTATATCTAAATCAAACAAAATTGGAAGAAAGCTGCTGATTGATGATAGTAAAAACACAGGGAGAAATATTTTGATAAGTCACTTTATCCTTCATTTACTGAAGGATTTAGACAATAGGTTTGTTTGTTTTATCAGTGAAAGACTGATAGGGAAGGTAGAAGGATGAAAAACTAATAACTCAGATCTTACTCCTCAAGACGTTCATTGTGCCATTTGTATTTCACATATATGTAGAATTTCTTTCAAATTACATTTGTTGAAATGGAGCAGATAGATTTCCTGCCAATTAATTATAGCTGTTATCATATTTTCAGTCAAAAGAGGCAACAGCTCTGGAGGAAACAGTTTTGGTTCCTGATCCAAATGCAAAGCCTCTTGTGGATGAATTACTGACCTGAATTTCAATTTAGCAGACGTCATTGTTTTCCTTTAAAGTTTGCAGCCACTAAGCTGCCTAAAGCATAGATTGATTGCATTGTCATTGCTGTTACGCCTTTGTGACAATGCCATTGTACCTCAGTCAGAGTGTCACTAGTAAATGAATAGTAGATGATATTGTAAATTGTAAATCTATTCAAAATTAGGCCTATCATGGTGTCAGCATTAATAATTTTAATCAAAACTTTATTTCAATTTTTGATACCTCATCAACAAATGGGTAGATTAATTTATAATAAGTGCCTGTGTGTTAGGTGCAAGCAACCAGACCCACACATGTACAGTTTGAGCTAAATACTTTATTTCATTCTGCTTATAATATATGACCCCCCCAACTGCTTGTCTTCCCTTGGAACAGATAGATAAGGTTCTGTGGAACTTAGAAAGAGTCAGTCTCTTGCTGTTGCACAACGACTCAAGGCTAATTCCCTGCTTGAGTCTTCGTCCCTGCCTGGCTAGGCATTTCCCAATATTGTGACACCACAAATCATCCCCCGCCCTCCCTTTGTTTTTCAAAATTGAAAAACTGTGAAGCTTGTGCTCTGTATTGGAATACAAGATCAATGAAACAGCAATTTGGAATGATTTTTAAAGGAATACCAAAACAATTATTAAGTGGGAAAATAAGAGGTTCCCCTTCTCTTCTATTTCAAATTTCAGACATTTTTATAAAGAAAAATGAGGGACATACACTTTTACTCCATTCTGTACATATGTTGACACTGATATTAATGTACTTTGCAGAATTATTAATATTTACTAAAAATGTGTGAACTATTATTATGATTATTACTCAAATGATACCATCATTGTTACACACAGCACTCTGCTGTATATAGTAGAGTTTACTCTTAAATATGTCTGTGAAGACTCTCACTCGTCCAGGGTAATGGCATCGCAACAAAGTTTAAAAAACAGGCATCTGGAC
>JANHZU010008513.1:23660-36482 GCA_032468055.1 Acrochordus granulatus | reverse complement strand
TAAAGGCGAAACGTCTTCGACTTGAGAAAAATCCAGTCCAGATGCCTGTTTTTTAAACTTTGTTGCGATTTACTCTTAAATGTATTTATTCAGGATTGAATTTATTCTTAGAAAGTTCATCAAAGTCTACTATGTTCCAAAGTATTTGGAATAAAGTTTTTTATGAATGCATGAATTATGAGTATTGTTTTCAGAAAGGTGGGTGTTAAAGAAAATTTCAGAGAATTGTAATAAAACGGAGAGAGGACAACACAAAAAAGAATAAGCTATCAAAGAAAAGAAAGGCAGACAAAGAAAAAGGTGCCACTTCTATAATGATCTGATGTTACCTTTTGTTCAAAAGTGTCAGTGTTTTAAGATGCAATGACGTAAATCACCTTGAATAAATAGGACGAAGTTAAATTCATCTCCATTGATTAAGGATGATCAAATACAATAAGTTATGATTCAAGAATGCATGTAAGCATATGCTTAAATCCTTTCTAACACAGATATGCATTCACTTAATTATGGATCAGACTTAAGTACTGAAGCACTTCTATGAATAGGAACACTCTACAAGTATGCCTAAAAGGTGAAGGTTTCCCCTGTCAGTCTTGGCCAACTATAGGGGGCATAGCTCCTCTCTGATTCACAGCCAAGGGAATGAAGATGCTCCCATGGTCATATGCCAAGATGCATGGAATGCTGTTACCTTTCTCACTGGTATTTATCTTCTTGCATTTTTGCATACTTTTGAAATGCTAGGTTGGCAGGAACTAAGGCAAGTAATAGGAGCTCACCCCATTATGCAGTTGTGCTGAGTCGAACTCAGCTGCCAACCTTTCAGCTGACAAGTCTAGCATCTTAACTGCTTAGCCACCATACCCTTCCAGAAGTATGCCTGCCAAATGTAATTATGGCAGGTGTTCAATACTCCAGTGATAACAATACAGGTAGCTTCCAATTTTACTTTTAATTTCCCAGTTTCTCAATGGTACCTTTGTATACTCACAGAATATAAGCTTCTACAAAGTGTATTTTTTATAAATATATGTGTAGTTTTAATTAATGTTATGGTTGATGAAGGATAACTTGATCTACTTTGCAAAGCACTAGTATAATTCCTACAAAGTGAATCAAGAATGTCAACATCAAAAGTGCAAGTTCAAGACTCTAGGGCAATATTTTGCCAGTAGTCCACTTCAGCAGTATGAGTTTAAAAATATATTGGAGGAATGAGTCTACACATGTGAACAACAACAACAAATGTTTTAGATTTTTGACCTCTATGTACAACATTCAGACTCATTCCCCCTCTTAGATATCCTCTGAACATGTGGGACAAAACGTGCCCAAAGACCAAAAAAATAATAATTGGAAAAAGATATTCACAACATATTTCTTTAGTGATAATGTGTGTGTCTGAATTACCCTGGTAAATCGTACATGATGTCGATAAATTCCTGTGACACTGTGTCAACAGTATTCATCCATACAACCTTTATTAATGGAAAACTGTCTTAAAACGTTTTGAAGAAATGATTGGCTGCTGACTAAGTGCAAAGATCTTACATTATATGGACATTTGCAAGTTGAGCTAAGAAGAATTCCTACAAATAACTGGTTCAAAAGACATCTGCAGTGGAGATGGTGAAAAATATTGTCTGATTTGTAAATTCTTTGCATTTGCTACCATGATTATTAATTATCTCAAAATATTGAAGATATTCTTATTCACATGAGAATGTGACACACCCAATACTATATTTTGCCATAGGCTGTTGCAATTATTTAAAATTAATTTGCAATTATTTTACCTATTAATAATCCCCTCCCTTTTAATTACCCTTTCCCACAGATAATAGATATTATTTCTTGGGTTCTTAGAATATGTTTTCTACTGGACACTATTATTTAGCAAATAAAAAATGATAATACAGGCAATGAAAATAATGGAACTCCATTATAGTCAATGGGGGAGTGGTCTACATTATCATCATTATTATAATTTAATACAGCTTTAAAATATGTGATATGAACTACTCTAATCATATTTTGGGAGCTATTCTAGTAAGATTTCAAGATGCACTTTGCTATTTAGTGACATACTGTTCCCTTAGCAACTGTGGCAAAATGAAGTATAAGTACAATTCAGTAATATGAAACAAACTGTTACGGGGGAAAGGAGGGGATTAATTTTTTTTCATTACACTTTTCTACAACACAATGTGTCTCCTCTATCTGAAAGCAAAATGGCAGTTATTTGATGTGGAAATAAATTTAATTATTTCATGATTTATGAAAACAGAAATAGCAACTGCAGTTTTCCAGAGAGTGCCTTCTAAACAAATCCAGATTTCTGTGCATGAAAGGGCATTTATAGGTAAATATTGTATATCTACAGATTTTCAATCCAAATCTGCTTATCCAAACATTGATTCTGAGAATGTGAAAGAATTCTATATGAAGACCTGGGATGCATGTAAAAAGATGTTTTACAAATTTATCTAAAGCATGTGTGGAATTTAACAAATAGTTCATTCACAATAGAACACATTTTCTACCATTTTTAAATAAAAGAAATTTGTTTTTCAGAAGTACAAAATATAATTTGCTTGATAGCTTTATTTCTGACTGCAGAAATCAGCAAATCTCTCCTTTTCATGTCATGAAGGTGAGCATCCTCACCAATATCTGCAGATTAAATTCTAGTTAAAAGAGAAAGAATTGGTAACTGTAAACAGTAAGCTATTTTTAAAATGCACTATAAAGAATCATCTCATTTTTAATTAGCTCTGTAAAGCTGTGATTTACAGGAAAAGGGAAGAGTGTGGATAAGTTCTGTACAGCTCATGGGAAGTTCATCCATGTGCTATTTGTGTGGCATATAAGATGGCCACATTCCAAGTCACAGTCAATTGAATCAACACTGCTATTAAACTCAAGACAACTAGATATTATTGTAAAACATGGTATACAATTACAGCAAACTTTGTGGTCAGTGAATCTGTTAATTGGTAACAGTGGGAAATTTGGTGAAAAGATGCAGGGTGGGCATTTCACACCAAGCTTTTAATTGGTAATGAAATTTTGTGATACATTACATTTCCTTTTTATTTCATCTCCCCTTACCCTGTATCTGTAGCATAGTTTTACTTATTTGTTTATTTTACTAAGCTTATGAATTACTTAAATCATAACCAACTCTGCGAGGCTTACGTATCTGAATATAGTAATAGGATTAAAAATATAATTCACCATAATCATTATCTTAATAGCTGTGCAAACATCAGTGAGAACAGAATTCCTGAAAATGCTCAGTTCCTGAGTGATGTGGGGATTTAAAAGGATTTAATTCATCTCCTTAAGTTGCACCCAGGAGCAACACCATAACCAATATAGTTCTTGAAGCATCAATGTCCCATGAGCAAACTGACTGTTTCTCATAATTACCCAGACTGTATGCTCAGCAGGAACTTCCATGGAATCTTATATTTTGAATAATTTGAATATTTTGATTTTTATAACAAAGAGCCTGTGGTAGCTGTGCTTAGGTTCATCTTTGAATAACTTCATCCAGTATATAAGCTATGGGTAAATAAGGCAAGAGTGATCCAGGAAAAGTTATAACTAGCATACCGGAGGAAGTTGTTCAGAGATGAACCCAAGCACAGCTACCAAAGGCTCTTTGTTATAGAAATCAAAATATAACATAGATAAGTGGCAGTGATCATGCCATGTCTCCTGCCTAAGGCAATAACTTCTTCTAGATCTATACCATTGTATCTGGAGGAAGCCCTGTTTGCTTAAGTGGAAATTATTTCCAAATAAGCATGCAAAGGTTTGTGTTTGTAGGCTTTTAAGGATGCAACTTTCGAGAGTATACTATATATATACTGTTTGTGTGTATGTATGTGTGTGTGTATTCTGTATGTATGTACATATACATACACACACAGACATATTTGATAAGACTAGGAAAGATCTAGGCCTATTTATTTAAAATGTTTCTTTATTTTATTTGAAACATGTATATCCTGGTTTCCTGAAGTTCAAGGCAGCTTTCAGATTTAAAAAAAAATCCATCAAGAAGAGAAAAATAAAAAAGAACCAGTCAATGCACTCAAAATCAATCTCCAGGAGTACGTATCCTTCAGATGAACTCAGCACAAAGCAGATTTTACATATACATTGTGTGACCTGACTTTATCATCAGAGATACAGTGGCCTTGAAACAGAAATCTCCTGCCAAATGTCTACATTTGTACACACACACACGCACAGATACAAACATATACACAGACTTGTATTTTTTGCCGAATATCTGCTGCAGTATCGGAGCGGCACGCAGCTTTTCTCTTCAATCAACCTGCTACTCAGGAGAGCCTCTGAAGTGTTTCAGTTTTGTTGCCAATAGCCAAAGCAATAGCTAAATTCCTGATCCACTGCTGTCACAAGAAAATCCATGCTTTTTGTCTTTGTTCTACAAGACTTATTTGTTCAGCTTCATAAACTAATAAACTCTGCTGAAATGGCATCAAGTCAGTAGATTTCAAATGGCTTTAAATCACCTGTTTCAGAATGTGGAATTCACAGCAGAAACAAAGATGAATCTTCTATCAACACACATCCCTCGGGGTGAATCTCTGTGCTGTGCACAAAAGTCTCTGATAGGATTTTGCCCTGCCCCAAAGAAAAAGAAATAGCATGATGCGTACCACCCATGGGTGTCCACAAGGTTTGGACACGGGAAGTGGCTTGTGATGCAAATAGAAAAAGCAGAATTTTCAATCCAAGCATGGTTTGCCATTTTGGTATAACAGTGATTAGAAGCAGATGTCCATGACGTTGCCTGAAATTTGGCATTTGGGAAGAGAAAAATCACTGCATGTTGTCTCTCTAGAATATATAACACATTCATTTGCAGCCTCTGTGGGGTATGGCTACAGAACATTTAAACACTGTGGTGTTTTGGCACAGAAGCATACGTAAAACTTCCTATTTCCAAAACTGTAATCTCAGTGACCCCCTTTCCCACTTGTACCCCACCATCGTTCAACCATTTCTCATAGAAATGTGTTTGTAAAAATAGTAACTCACACATTAGTTAACCTGGGACCATTAATGAGCCTCTTTACAAGCAAGACTTCTGAATAAATTTGCTTCACTGAAATCTCACCACAGAGTTCTTTGTTGCCGTTGGAACTCTGGAATAGAGATGTATACAACTCGAAGCCCGTAAGGTCAAATATGTGACCCCACAAGTCACAGGTGTGGGCTCAAGAGAACTCCAGGCATTGTTTCCAAATTTTAACTTTGCCAAAGAGAAAAATGATTAAATACATGATTGGAAAGTCATCATATTAATTAATTTCAATTAAATGTAAATAAAATAAATTTAGAGTTATTTTTTTCCTACTTTGCAGTACAGCCTGGCATTCTACTTAGCTCAGTGTGATCTTCAGTCCAGAAAATTTGCATTCCCCTGCAGGAGACTATACATTTGCCAAGGAGAAATCTATCTTTGGAGAAAACACTTCATAAAATGCATTCCAAACAGAGAATTTGAATTTAATGAACTGCTGCTACTCATTTTCTCTTACATTTTAGACCTTTCTCTTACATTTTAAACTGTATACCACAATGCCCTGGAGTGCTGTGTCAAATTCACAGGAGTATCACAGACATAATTTTGGCCTAGGAATACTGTGCAAAAATTACTGGGACACCATGAACTGAGAAATTTTGGGAACTTCTGCATTAGACCTTGAGTCTCATAAAAATTTTGAGTTTCCAGATACATGGACTATTAGTTATTTTTTTAAAATTATATCATTTAAATAATGATGATCAGCTGTTCAGTTGTGTCTGGCTATAAGTGATCCTGTGGGCCAAATTTCACCACATTTTTCAATCCAATACCACTTCTTTCAGTTGCAATATACTCCAGCCCGTATCTTCTTTGATGCAGTCTAGCCACCTCATTCTTTGGTGACCTGGTTTTCTCTTGCCGCTAAGCATTCCAAGCATAATTTTTTTTTCTGATGAGCTTGCATGACGTGGCCAAAATAAGTGAGTCTCAGTTTTATTATTTTGCTGACTAGGGACGTGTCTGGTTTTCCAGCACTTGTTTGTTTGTCATCTTTGCTGTCCATGAAATGCGCGGGTGTTTCTGCCAGCACCACAGTTCAAATGAGTCAATTTTCTCTTGTTAAGCTTTTTCACTGACCAACTTTCACAACCATAGGTTGCTATAGGAAAAATGTTTGCTCGAACTAATCTGCATCTGGTTGCTAAGCTGATGTTCCTGTTTTTCCACACTTGATTCATGCTTGACATTGCCATACAACCTAATGAAATTCATCACTTTATTTCTGGACGGCATTCACTGCTGCCAGTAACCCAGCCATGCACATTTGTCATCACATGTGTGTATGCCGGTCCCAAGCTCGGAGTAATGGGAAGGGATGAAGAAAGATCTGGCAACCTACCTCACAAATCCTGCCAAGAAAATCCTATGGAACAGTTCTCAAACATTTAAATAAAGAAATATTTAAACCCAAATGCTATTTTTGTTGATGAAATGTAAAGAAAATAGAAAGAGGAAATGCAGACTACTTATTTGGACAAGAATGATTGGATCATTTATTGATAGAGGTTAAAATCTGAAAGATTGGGGGTGCAGTTTCATGATGTCTCTTTAATACATAGATGGCCTTAGGAGAGATGGATAATTATTTTTATTTAGTCTAATTTGGCAGTAATTCTACCTATGCATTAGTTGCTGTTCTGAGGTGGTTGTCAGCCTCAGAATTTTTTTCTCTTATAGACAGCCTTCTATTAATTGTGGGCTAGTCAGGTAATAAAATGTCCTTCTCCAAGGAGGAGGATGTCTGATGAAAAACAAAACCTATACTAAACCCTTTTTTTTTCAACACAGATGCAACTGGAAATAGAAATGTGTTCTTGGCCAACCCAAGCCTAATTGTTAGAGCTCTTCAGTTATATCACCAGTAAATGGGGAAGTTAACTGTATTATTGGAACTGGAAGACGTTTCCTTAATCAATAAACACAAATGGACTATGAAAGGATTAATCAACACCAGCTCAGAGTTCCTTAATGTCTGACACTGCAAAGTACAAATTGGAAGAAAATGGGCTGTTTCAAGGATGAGCTGCCATTCAAGGATGGGCAGCCAAAGCACTTTCTATATATTTTCATGACACCAGTAAAGATAGTCTTTAATTTACTCTATGAAAACCTTAACCAGAAGGATTTTGCCATTCCTGACTGTCATTCCTGACATACTACTGGCCTGGTATATTTTACTTTCAATATGATCTCTGCCTTTCTAGCAGAGCCAAGAATTTTAAAATCTTGCTTTTCAGTTCCTACTCCTAGAAGCTGCTTAAAGCAGCTTAACTCAAAATCTAATTTTATATATTTAAACACAAGGCAATATTTAGTGTATTGTGAAGAAAATGTTCATATGAACATCACACAAGGAATAATCTAAACATGTTCACTTGCTGGCTTTTGCAAAAGCTGTTACTGAACATAGAGTGAATTAATGGAAGGTATCCTACATCCATATTTTTGGGGGCCCTTACAAACTATTTTTTTCTGGGATCCCTTTAATAAATAAATTTAGCTTTTGAGAGTCATAAGTGACATTGCAAAAGGCTCAGGGCCAAAAATTTGAATCCATTTTTTTCTCTAGTGAGATTAAAAGTTTATTTAACACAAAGTAAATGCTTTTGTTATGATTAATGTAATAGCATTAGAAAAGTTATTCTGGATCAGGCAAAGACTTTCAGATCTAGCATTTGCATCTGCTAGTGGACAAGCAATTGCCTATAAGGAGCCTATAAGTAGGATATGAGCAGAACAGAACCTTTTTTATTTATAATCATTAATCATGACTAACAATTATATGGAAACAAAATTTGGTATTATTGGACACTATGTACTGCACCTGTCTGTGAGATGATGGCTTCAAACATCCTTTGAAGTAGCAGTTTAAATCTGAGTATCTGAAAAATCTGGGAATCAACAAGGGGAATTACTGGGAGCAATAACTAAGAAGAGCTATTGCTTTTTAGTCTATCACATTGGTTTTCCAGAGAACCAGGAAAACAGGATGCCAAATAAGATAAATATTTATTTTGATCCAGCTGGCTTTTTATGTGTTCTAAACAGACAGGACCATAATTCAAATGTCTGTAAAGGCAGGATTCAAATCCAATGCTATTCAATATGAAATTGAAATAAATCAATCAGGATCAATTCCTTTTCATGCTGCACAGAATCTATGGCAGTGTAATCATATTTAATTATACCTTTGGAACTGACAGAGTTATTCAATTGTTTAGAAGATCATTAACTGTGTCTAATACTAACCAGTTGCCCACAAAAATGGTTGCCTTGTCAAAAAGAAGGGATGTGATATGAAACAAGAAACTAGCTTCATGTGTATGTGTGTTTGTAAAGAAAGATTGATTCCAGCAAATGGATTTCTTCCATGACAATGCTACTAGCATTGGAAATTTTGTCTATAAAAGAATATTCATTCAATTTAGATTTAAGATGTGAATATATTCTGTATCACTTTAAGATGTCCTTTCAGATTTTTTCCTTCCTGATTCTTAGTAGTGTTAAAGTATAATACATCAATTAAATGTGTTACATTTCACCTCTGTAAATGTCCAATATGATTTTTTTTCAAAAGAATCAGTAAGAATGGATAACTTTCACTTTCCACTCATTATTATGATTATTAAGACACATTACTATCCAAGTGATTGCTTTGTGTTTTGATGTCTTCCAGCAACCTTCACACTTCAGTCTTTTTAGTTTTTGATCAATCAATGACCCTCCTCCTCACCTCTCCCCAATACTTTGTCTTTCTTGGCTGGTAAGACTTACTTAAATTCATTCTAATTCATTAAAGCAGAATTAAAGTAGTAGGCTAAAACAGATTTAAGAATTGGAATTTAAATGCATTGGTGAGCTTTTGTTCAACCTTGGATGTTGAAACAAGCACAGTAAGTCTAAAGATAAATGCTTAAAATCATCTAAACTGAATGAGACACTGGAAGTACAGTATATTTAAATAAATTAGGCACTTGCAGGTAGCAGAGTTGACTACAAATTATTTTATTCAGTAAGTGGAATAGGATAACACTATCCTTCCCTACATTACTGAAATAAGTGTACTGTGTGATTTTCATTTCAGAAATTTGAAGTACTATTTTACTAATTCAATTTCATCCTTCCTTAATTGTTAACAAAGAATAATCTTTGTCAAACAGTGTATCTCCCATAGTCTTAAAAGATCTAGGAGTTAGTCATACCCATACACAGAATATGCCTGTAAACTTGCTCATATGCCATATGTTATGATCTGTAGGAAAATAATGTCTGTGATGTTTGATTGTGCAGTGGACTTACAGTTAAGAAGCTGGTTTTGTCAGCCAGAAGGTTGGCATTCTGAGTTTGAGATCCAGGCACCACGTAATAGGGTGAACTCTCATTATTCACCCTAGCTCCTGCCAACCTAGCAGTTCAAAAGCATGAAAAATGCAAGTAGATCAATAGATACCACCTAAAGTGCTGGGAATGTAACAGTGTTCCAAGTGCCTTGGCATATAGTCATGCCAGCATTTTCAGACAACTCTGGCTCTTTGACAATGAAACAGAGATGAGCACTGGTCCCTAGAGTCAGACACAACTGAAAGGTGATGTTTGATCAGTAACTGCTTTTACCTATCGGTTTACTGCTATGTGGCACATCTCTGACAATAGAACTTCAGCACTTTGGCAATTTCCTATCAATTCAGGGAATGTTCTGCAATAAGTCTCTGTTATACTTCTATGACAGCTGCTCTTAGTGGGAGCATTTAACATTGTGTTTCTCCCAATACATTTTTCTGACACTAGATGACATTGTTTAGACAAGATAGCTTGTCTAAATTGATAATTGGCCATGGAGTGATCTTTGTGTTCAAATTATGCTTCAGGTTTGAGTTATGGAGCATTGGAATAGTAAACCTAGTGAATTCTAAAAATCAGTATCTCTAATAAGACTTGGGTCATGCATTTGCTAAATTATAAAACATGATTTACTTATTTACTAAATGACAGATAACTAGAGTAGCATACAACTCTTCATATCTGTCATGTAATAAATACATAATCATAAAAGAATTAAAACAGTAATACATGGTATATAATAATGTGTGCCCCCCAGTGAGGCAGACCTTGCTATGGTTGGGGGCTTGTGTACTCCAAAGAAGATGAGAGCTATGCCAACGTTTCAACCATACTGGACAGATCTAATCAGAAGAGTCAGAGAAAGTGTGACCCCATAAAAAATATGACATGTAACTTACAGAAAACCATACCTCAATCATCGCCTGGGTTAACAAGGACCATACTAGATGTTGTTGGGGTTCCTGGATATCGAGTAAATTCTTGCCAAGAAAACTCCATGGACAGCAAGAAAAGGCTAAAAGATAGGATGCCAGAAGATGAGCCCCTCAGATCAGAAGGAATTACAAGTAGCTCCAGAAAGTGTGAAATGGCTGGCCAAAGCCAAAAGGATGCTCAGTTGTGGATGTGACTGGAGCTGAAAAGAAAGTCCAGTGCTCTTAAGAATAACATTGCATAGGAACCTGGAATGTAAGATCTATCAACAAAGGTAAGCTAGATGTGGTCAAACAAGACATGGCAAGATAGAAATATTAACATCTTCTGAATCAATGAACTAAAATGGACAGAAATTGGCAAATTTAATTCAGATGACCACCATATATACTACTGCAGAAAATAATCCCAGAAGGCAAATCCATCCAAAATCCCAGTAATTCAAGTATATACCCCAACCAGGGATGCCGAAGAGGCTAAGTTGACTGGTTCTATGAAAGCCTATAACACCTTCTAGAACTCATCCCCAAAAATATGTCCTTTCCATCATAGGGGATTGGAATGCTACAGTAGGAAGTCAAAACTAAACTGGAATAACAGAGAAGTTTGGCCTTGGAGTACAAAATGAAGCAGAGCAAAGGCTAACAGAATTTTGACAAGATAATAAGCTGGTCATAACAAATCCACTTTTCCAACAATAGAGGCAACTCTACACATGGACATCAGCAGATGCTCAACACCGGAATCAGATTGATTATACTCTTTGCAGTCAAAGATGGAGAAGCTTCATACAGTCAGTCAAAACAAGACCTGAAGCTGGCTGTGGCTCAGATCATGAGCTTCTTATTGCAAAATATAGGCTGAAATTGAAGAAAGTAGGGAAAACCACTATTCCATTCAAGTATGACCTCAGTGATATTCCTTATGAATATAAGTGGAGGTGAGGATAGATTTAAGGGATAAGATCTGGTGGAGAGAGTGACTGAAGAACTATAGACGGAAGTGCATAACTTTGTACAAGAGGTAGCTATTAAAACCATCCCAAAGAAACAGAAATGCAAGAAAGCAAAATGGCTGTCTGATGAGGCTTTGCAAATAACAGAGGAAAGAAGCAAAGAAAAAGGGAAAGATATACCCAATTGAATGAAGATTTCCAGAGAATAGCAAGGAGAGATAAGAAGGCCTCCTTAAATGAACAATGCAAAAAAATAGAGGAAAACAATGGATTGGGAAAGACTAGAGATCTCTTCAAGAAAATCAGAGATATCAAGGGAATGCTTCATGCAAAGATGGGCATGATAAAGGACGAAAATTGTAGGGAACTAACAAAAGAAGAAGAGAATATGAAGTGATGACAAGGAGACACAGAAGACCTATATGAGAAAGATCTAAATGTGCCTGATAAGCACAATGGTGTGGTTGTGACCTAAAGCCAGACATCCTGGAGTGTGAAGTCAAGTGGGTCTTAGGAAACATAGCTGACAACAAATATAACAGAGGTGATGGTATTCCATTTGAACTATTTAAATCCTAAAAGATGCTGCTGCTAAAGTGCTTCAATCAATATTCCAGGAAATTTGGAAATTCACATGCTAGCAAGGTTATGCTCAAAATACTACATTCAAGGCTTCAGCAGTATGTGAACTGAGAACTACCAGAAGTGCAAGCTGGGTTTCAAAGAGGCAAAGGAACTAGAGATAAAATTGCAACATTCGCTGTATCATGGAAAAAGCGGGGGAATTCCAGAAAAACATCTACTTTTGCTTTATTGACTATGCTAAAGCCTTTGACTGTGTGGATGTGGCAAATTCTGAAAGAGATGGGAGTACCAGACTACCTTACTTGTCTCCTGAGAAATTTGTATGCTTGTCAAAAAACAACAGTTGGAACCAGACATGGAACAATGGATTGGTTCAAAATTGGGAAAGGAATACAATAAGGCTGTATATTGTCACTCTGCTTATTTAACTTATATGCAGAGTACATCATGCAAAATGTCAGGTGGAATTAAGATTGCCTGGAGAAATATCAACAACAACAGATATGCAGACGATACCATTCTAATGGCAGAAAGTGAAGAGGAACTAAAGAGCCTCTTGATAAGGGTGAAGAGAAGAAAGCTGTCTTGAAACTCAACAAAAAAACTAATATCATGGCAACCAGTCCCATCACTTCTTGGTAAATAGAATGGGAAGAAATGGAAGCAGTGGAAGATTTTATTTTCTTGGGCTCCAAGATCATTGCAAAGGGTAACTGCAGCCATGAAGTTAAAAGATGCTTGCTCCTTGGGAGGAAAGCTATGGCAAACATATTAAAAAGCAGAGACATCATCTTGCCAACAATGTCTGTGAAGACTCTCACTCGTCCAGGGTAATTGCATCGCAACAAAGTTTAAAAAACAGGCATCTGGACTG
>JANHZU010008513.1:2684-18831 GCA_032468055.1 Acrochordus granulatus | reverse complement strand
ATGTTCCTTGCTGAATAAGAATTTATTTATTTATACCAGTAATTCATAATTAATTTATGGCTGTATAGAGAGATTGAGCCAGAAATGGAGGACATGATTAGCATTTGTATCTAGAACAATGTATCTGAATCTCATAATGCTGAAGGCAAATTAGTTGCCATCATTTTCATATAAAAGATTCAGAATGCAAGAAATACCTTGGATTTGTGGGAAAAAATCATACAAAATGAATAGAGGTACAGTAGAACTGGAGAAGGGAGATGTCTATAGAGATTCTCAGTCATCCAGGTCATGATTATCACAACAAAATTAGACATCACTTTATTCTGTTTACAATGCAGCCCTTTCATCATTACCAAGACAATTTTCTCACTCTTTCATGCATATTCAGGTGACTCTAAGGACATAGATTAACCTCCAGGTATCTAAGCATCTCTAAGCCTTTTAATATCTGGTCTGCTAGGAGAGAAAGTATAAATTCCTGCTACCCATCACCTCTCACCAATTAGTTTGAATTGAAAAAGCTTCCTGAATGGGAAGCAAAATGTCTTCAAAACAGAAAAACAAAAATAAAAGTCGAGTTACCTTTTAAAAAAAGATTTTTTTGAGATTTTTTGCAATGGAAAAGGGAGAGATCTTTACACCTAGATCCAAAACACTGTGGGATAATATATAGGAAAAAAAAATATTGATGTTACTTATGATGTGGTATGACATGACCACTTACTCTGCTATGCATGATGTCTACTTTATTTTTATTTTCAAAGACTGATTAGTATAGATGTCCATCATGGATGGAGATGTGATACATGAACAAATTAACTGAGAGATAGGGTAGTTTCTTTCCCTGCTGGAATTCTAAAACCCAGCTGTGGGAAAGCGTTTTAGTAAAACTGACTGCAAGAAAACATAAGCTTTTTTTGGAGACAGTTGTAAAAGCAGTTTTAGAAAAGATAACATACATGCCAAGCTGTTTAGGAAACATCTGTTCTGAGGGAAGCCTGTAATCATTAAAGCTGTATTTACCATGGGATAATTAGTAGAAGCAGAATTAACATTAGTTTACACAAAAAAAATAAATTTTTTTGTAAAATATGTGAGCAATAAAAGAATATAGGTTCACCTGATTCTAGCCTGGGCTAGAAGCTAAGCTGGGCTGGTCCTGGATAATGGACTTGGCTGGAAGTCCTCCAAAGTAAAAGTGGAAATGGGGCTGTGACAATCCTGGAAAGAGGCAATGACAAATCTCTTCCACATTGTTGCTGAAAAATCTATTTTTGAAATTATCATAAGGTAATTAACTCAAAAGAGTTAATTCAAAGGAAATGTTACTTTTTTTTAAAAAAAAAGTATTATTAAGAATGATTTTTCACTCCACAGAAGTGAACTACTGGCTATAACTTGTTTCATTACTATATGTGTGCAATAAATTTCAGAAATTAATACCAAAATTGTCAGCCACCAAGTAGACCAGAAAGAAGGCATGGCCAAATAAGATAATTCTACTTTATTATAAAGCTACATTAATAGAATCTTAGAAGTTTGTTTGTGTATGTATATAGTATGTATGTATATATTTATTAAATTTATTTTCCACCCAATTCAATTATAATGACTCTGGGTGGCTCATAAAAGAATAATGACACACATTAATACAACAAAAGATACAATATGAAAATGCAAACAAAATAGAAAAACCAACAAAAAATGCAAGGATAAAAATAAAATTTGCAAAATAAAAGAACAAGATAAAAGAGCAAGATGGGGAGTAGAAATAGGAGATATTCAATTCAATAGCCACTGTTTTGATGACACATGGCTGCTTGTTCTCCAAGCTGACTCTCAGAGCTGACATTTTTAGATTTTTAGATTTTTACAGAAGGCCAGAAGGCTAACCTCACCTCAGGTGGAATGATGTTCCAAAGGGCGGGAGCTATGGCAGAAAAGACTTATCTTCTGGACCCCACAAGCTGAAATTCCCTGGCTGATGGGATTAGAAGCATATCCTTACTGTCAACATGGGTGGGATGGGTTGAACCCATTGGAGTGAGATGGTCCCTTAAGTAACCTGGTAAGCCTTAATAGAGTTATTACCTGTGTTCAGTTGGATTAACTTCTTGTCTTTGTCCAGCTGTACTCTAGGCATCTCTTGGTATTTTCAAAGCCCACAGCTCCTTAATGAACCAAGGAGAATGGCAGGCATAAAGGATCAAAAAGGCTGCATTGGCATGATCCTGTCTAAAATCATGGACCCCTTTTATTCCAGGCAATAGCCATGGCTTCAGCAAGGCCTCTAGGATATCCCCATTCATATCCATCACTTACCAGGGGCAGACCATTTGAATCAGTCCTACCTCCCTGTGGAAGGGGGCAGCATAGGAGAATCCCATTGCTACCAGGGCATTGTAGCAATGTGTAGTTGCGGTGAAGGACCAGGGGCCTTCAGGAAGTCCAAGGGATGATTACTCTGCTCCTCACTGCTCATGACTGGACAGTTGATTCCCCAGCTCTAAGTTTGATCCCTTTGCTACCAATCCACCAAACTACTGACTTCTTCAGTTCTCCAGCATCCAACAGTAGAAACTTCCAGCTCCAGCTGTGCTTCCCAGGTGCCAAACAGTCAGCTCTGCAGGTTCAATCCTCTCCTGCCCATTGCTGAGCAGCCCACAGCCAAACAGCCATTTCCACTGCTCAACACTATAGTAGACAATCACTTCACTGTCAGGCAGATGAATCCCCTCAGAAAGGAGAGATTTGCCAGGATCTTAAGTTTGAAGAGACAATTCTCCTGCCATCACCTTACAGCCTTATTTTAGAGAAAGTCCTTTTGTTCCACTCTTTATATATCTGTGGGCAATGCTCCCTCTTACCTGTCTGTTCCCTAGACAGCATCTCTTTGCCTAGTTTGTTAAAATTATTCCCACATACCATTACAAACCAAAATGTAACATTAAAAGTGGCTAGGTTTTTTTGGTGCTGTGTTACTCTATGTCCTAGACAACTTCCTGTAAGATGTCTTTTTAAGAATTGCTGGAATTATGGCAACCTGTTATCAGGATGTTTAATTTGTCTTCTTCCCTTCTCTAAAATTAAATGCAATTATCAATTCTTTACTTTCCATCTTATCATTGAAAAGGTTAAGCAATAGCTTAGTATTTCTTCTTTTCTTCAACCAGCGAATTCCTTTCATATTCTAAACAGTTTTCCAAAGTTCTCATTACATTCCTATGGACATACAACTACAATTATTGTAGAATGAAAGAGATGATAAGATGCTGCTGCTTTTATGAATAGCAGTTCTAAAATTCAGTCCAATTCAGCATTACCTGTTTTTTAAATTTTTATATAGGATTTGGCTGTGATCTAAAGCTTTGTAGAGGTCCATTGTGCACATGATGCCTTGGTTAGACAATGAATGTGTGGAGCACATTCATTACTGACTACAAAAGAATACAGGGGGAAGACTAATTCATAGATCTTGGCAAGCAAATATGGTCATAAATGAGAAAAAAGAGAAAGGATGCCTTCTTTCAGTTATAATTTATTTGACAATATTAATCAATTTTCCTATTAGCACATAATTTATTTTAAAACGCATTTCTATAGCTCAGCTATCATAGATAAATATAAGAAATAGCTCTGAAATATTTTACTCTAACAACAAATAAAAATCAAGTATTAATGGTGTTCCTGGTATTTTTAAAGACTGGAATATGAACATAATTGCTTGTAAATGAATCTAGCATTATAAAATGGGCAAAAGAAATATATTTCTGGTATTCATTTATAGCAATGTTGCATGCCAGCTATGCAGTGCAGATCCTAACATTCAAATATCCTTTTGTTTTAAAGAACTATAAGATTTCACTTATGATATGGTGAAATACAGTAGATCTTAACTCTGCCAATTACTGAGCTCCTGCAGAATTGCTTTAGGAGTTTAGCTATGCCTAGTTACAGCATATGAATTTGATTAGCTTGAACACAGATCCTATTGACAATTCACTTGTCACCATGTTATTCTTTTGTATCCATTTACCACTTTACTCTTGCCATTGGCAAGACTACTCAGCCAATTTATTATCCAATTTAGTTACCATCACTAAAGCGCTCATTCACTAATAATATTGTTAGAGTATGTCATGAATGTGTGCTATCTTGTTTAAAAAAAATCCATGAAATTCCAGAAAAGTGACATCTTCTTTTATTTTTTTAGGGCTCATTATCATTTCCTTAAGGCAATAATCACATTTTTTTATTAAATGTATATGCCACCAAACTCAAAAATGACTCTCAGTGGCTTATAATGAAAACAATATAACAAATTAAAACCATTAAAAAATTTAAAAAAATTTGCAGAACATCGTTTTAGTATTTGTCGTCAACCTATCCAATTCAAACATTGTTGGCTTTTATCTGTATTCAACTAGATTTATTATTTCCTTCTCTGTGCATTTTCAGACATTTTGTGGCCTTTTCTTCTTCTCTTTACCCCTTCCATAAAAATGATATACTTAAAAATCTTCATGTATGCACCTGAATTGCCATATGAAAATTAAGAAGTGGTTTTGGGCTTATTTGTAAAAGGCTTTTTTGAACATGCAGTTACTGAATATTCAGTATGCAATGCACATTAACATCATCTGGCTACCAGCTTCTGTGTATTGCCAGCAATATTAGGAGTGAATACAGGGAAAAATTCAGTAGCACCCAAAGCTTTTTTCTCATGTAGGTGCATAAACTTTTTAACCCTATATACAAATCTATATCTAAATCTCATCAATTTCACAAATATTCAGCTACATCCAAAATGGTTTGTTTTAAATTTTCATTAAGATAAATGCAAGTTATGATGAGGAAGAAGGGTATGTATAAGAGGTGGCATTTGAACCACAAAACATGCCAGAATCAAGAAAATCAGGTTTTCAAGGCAGGGTACCAACTAAAACAAGAAGGATTTGTTTCAGCTCCTACTTAAGTGGGATGTACTTTATGTTCAAGAAAGTAATGCAACAAGAACTGATTGTGTCAACTAAGGTTGGTTTGGAAACAATACTGATCTAGAGAAAAAGAAAAACTGAAAATATTGCAAGGAATATATGTGGATACATTCGACTTTTGGTAAGTTTCAAATTGCCCTAATCCTAACCCTCGCCAATAAGTTTCATTGGGAATTCCAAAATACTATTCTAGGAAGTTGCTCTAGATTATAGCCCTAGCATATGAAAATCATACAAAATCCTACCCTGATTTCTGCTATGACTGTGCAAAGCATTTGAAGGAGATAAATTGCAAAGTGTGTTCGCACAAAGAAAACACTCAAGCATTAAAGGAGTCATGTTTTGTCCTACTATCTCTGCATGTCTACTCATGCATAACCTTTTTATTTGCTGAGAGTCCCAATAGAAGTTAGGACAAACAAACACTGTTCTCAAAATATTAAAGCAGCCACATCTCTGGAAAATTTCTAAAGCTATTTCTAAGGTTTTATCTGGCTAACTCTACATACATGCATGCATTCCCTCTTTATTTGCAGAAATCCCAAAAGAGATATCTGTGTGCACATGCAGATGTCCCAGGACAACCGTTAAAAGCCATGTGAGCACTGCAAAAAGCACAGCTCTTTTGATGCTCCAAGGAGAAAGTGTGGATATCTTTTTCAAATACTTTGCCCAATCTTAAGTTCTTACGGTTGGACCTAAAAACCACTAATATGCTTTTGATTGATTCTTGAGTGTTGAGAGCCAGCTAACAGACAACAGAAATATAAAAGGGAAGAAAGAATAAAGATGGAATCACTTTTGATTCTTCCAGCTATGATTCAATATAATTTGTTAAGATTCTGCCTTTTAGCCCAACTATAAGATGCAGTGAAATCTCCCATTTGCCCAACTACTCACTCTAACTGAAGGTAATCCTAATTAAATTTGACATTAGAAAGATACTGAGAAATATATATATATATGTATATACCATAGCCAGTATATATTTGAAGTGAGAGGAATGCTTCTTTAATTAAGAGAGTCAAAGTGTCAAGACTTTACAAATGTGATAATCATAGATTGAGAACTGTAAATCACAAAATACCTAAGTGTTCTTAGTATTTTATAGTTTCTGTTTGAACAAATGGGACAATAATGCCAAACTAATTCCAATATTAATTGAGTTATCCAGATGATAAGCTATGAAATCCTAACCAAGATAAAAATAAAGAAAGGTTTATGAAAAATTGGCATCATGTATATGAAAAGTAGAATTTTACTTTTGGAGATAATTCTTTGCACATACCACTGGGGACAGTGCAAATTCAATATGGCACAAACCCTATAAATTTCTTCCAATGTCATCTGGCACAAGAAATTAAATCCAAGCATGGGATTTGAACTTGGAATCTTTACATGTAGTACTGGTTCAAAAATGACAGCTGGGCCTAAATAGTTTCACTCTAGAGCTTGTGTAATGGAACTTTAGACAAAGAAATACTCTAATAAGTGGGTAACATTTGCTACCACCACATGTAACATCAGGTTGGAGAATAAAATCCTACTGATATTTTAGTTGTTTACAACTTTTTTACGAGGAAGAAGAAAAGTCCATGATAAGGGAATATTCTTTTACATCTTTGTTGGAATATTTAATAATGTGCATATCTTTTGCAGTACACATTCAAGGCAAGGTGAGTTTCAAGAAACTTTCCTGGCTTTCATTATGGGAGATCAGAGTTCAAAGCTTCACTTTGTCATAAACCAATCAATTCTGTAAGGTGTCAATAGCTGCTACTGGAAGTGCATACCTATATTTCAAGTGCATGTTGTGCAGCTTCCTGTAAGGTACAATGGGGCTGCCATGTACCAAGGGAGCTTTAAGATAGCTACTTATGGCACACACTATGTGATTCTCCATAGTCTGCACCAAAACTTTTTACCCTGAAAAACATATTAACCACTGTTAAGGAAAAAGTCTTCTAGTCTTCTCACATAGCACAAGTTACATGGTTTCTATCTTTGAACATAGAAGCTTTGGACTTCGAAGGGGACAACTGGTGCTTTACATAGCAGCACTGAGAAACAGCTTCACTGAAAGCTTTGTTGAGGTGAAGCAATAATTCAAAACTTTACAGAGGCTTATCATTCCCTTCTCCTCCCAGTTTTACCACTCTAACTTAAAAGTATAATATTTCCAATTAAAAAGCAGCACACTGAATAATTATAAATAACTAAACTAATTGTATCTGCAGAAGAACATGCATAATCTAAATGGGAAGTTATCAAAGCATTACTTATGACAGGAATGTTTTGTCTATTCTAGCCAAAAGTGAGCAAAATGCACTGCATACTGTGGTGAATATCTGATTCTCTAGAAGTAATGCTGAGTTTAAAACCATCTCCAAATACAAACATGATGCTTCAGAGGAGCATATATTGCATTCTGGTTCACCTAAAATTTGTACATGTTTGTTTTTTTTTAAATTTCTCTCAAGTTCTCTTATAGGAAACTTTTCCTTGTAAGAGAACTTGAGAGAAATTTCCTCCAATTGTTTTCAAGCATACAAAATTCTAGCCTGCATTTTACATACACAACCCTAAACAACTTGCTGTCAGGATATCTGAAAAATACCTTTCACAAGTATGTTATTAGGATGTGTTCTGGGAGTTCTGCTGGATTGTATATTCTGAGTAATGGAATTATTGCAGATCTGCCTCCAAATGTAGATTAATCCAGCTTCTTCCTTATCTAGTTCACTCTTCCAGTTTTTCACAAATCTGAATTTGGAATAGTACAACTCTGTTTTATTCAAATTGCTGTGAAAATGCTTTCTTCTATTTGTGATTTATTGCCTTGGAGGTTACTTTGGAGCTGAAAATTAACTAATTATAAGTAATTTAATAAAATAAATAATTATAGGCAAGCATCATCTGCTATTGTAACTCCATAAATTAAAGTTAGATTGTTTAGCAAGGGATCTAAATTGGAGAGGCATGGGGTTAATTTTTAAAGAAAAGCAGGCAAGCAAATACACAAGTAAAAAGTTTAAGACTTTTAAACTTCCTTGTAATGCATGATTTTTTTTCTTTGTGACTTTGTGACCTTTTTCATCACGATGAAAGGTATCCCCTTCTTAGTAAACAGAATGGAAAAGTTTTATATTATTAACATTAATAATATAATCTGGCATAGTTTTTCCAAGGTTTTCTGAATTTTGAGTGAACTTTGCATCTTTATGCTGCATCATCAGCATAAATTCTGACTTTTTATGCAACTAAAATATTTATGGAATATTGAAATATTAAAGAATACCTTCAGAATGTGTTAATTAACAAAATTTAATAGTGTTATGGAAGAAAATGCAATAAAGACAGTTGACATTTATCAGAACTGCTAACCTGTATTGGTAATTTTTTAAAAAGAAAGTAGTACATAGATAAAAGGTTAAAAAAAAGAAGGAAGCACATTCTTGTACATATTATGGTTAAATTTTCAATACTTTTTGACTTGCATGTTTTTTGCTATTATTATACTTCATTTTAGCTCCTCCCTTATTTGTGATGTTAATGAAACTTAAAGAACTGATAAAGAATATTCTGATTAATGATGTATCTTAATATACAAGTATTATATTGCCCAGTTTTAACAATGAACTGCCAGAAGCAGAATAGAACAATACAAAATATACCAGATATTTTATAGAATGCAGGGGGAAAAATCAATTACACCATCTGTGCTTTGAAATACCACACAGTATAACACAAAACAGTCTTCTGAAGAGCCATAATTTTACAATGCTCCTGGAATATTTTGTTGTACTATTTTCAAATGGGAAATGATTAAAAAGGAAGATATATTCTAGGTTGAGAAACACTAGTCAACAGTATTCTGAATAAAATACATCAACTATATATGAACTAAACAGAGCTGAAAACTTCCTAAGGTCAATGTCTCAGATAATGTAGGAACTGCACCCTAAGGTTATTCCTATCCTGTGCGTATACCTACCGTACTCTAAGTCATTTTAAGAAAATGCTATCCAAATTGGGCTGTTTTGGCAGTTTCTTACAGTGATTTCACCCATACTGCCAACTATCCTGGCATCTCACTGGACAATTGTTCTGGTTCTGTGTCAAATTTCTATGCCAGGAGGATAATTGTCAGTTCCCTTCCTTCCTGATAGGCAGATCTTACTGGACATACACTTTTATGTGGTATGTGTGGGTCTGTATATACATAAACACAAATATACATATATGTACACAGACAAAATGGATTTATATACAGTTAAATTTGTGTATACAGAGGTAAAGCATCAAAATGTGTGGGGACATTTTAAGCTTTAATTTAAAAAAACAAGCATTTTTTCAGGTTTGGCTCAGGAATGTCTGCTATAGTTACTATTAGAAGTTCTTTTTATAACATAAGTAGAAGGGTTTTATTCCAATTTCTTGGAGTAGGATAAAAAGAAGAAAGCTCTTGTGTTTCAATGGTGCAGCAGCTCAACAGAAAACTGGGAAGCTGAGAAAAGCAAAATAATCCATTTCTTCTGGATTTTCAACCAGTTATCCTCATCCTCTGAAGGTAATACAGGTAATCCTTGTTTGGAGATCACATTTGGGACCAGCAACTTGATTGTTAAGTAAAACAGTCACTAAGTGAAAATAATGTGACTGCAATTGTGCTTACAATTTGACTTCAGATTTCCTGTGTCAGAAGGACATGACCCCAGACAAACAGCTGGGTGAGCTCAAACAGTGGGAAAGATTTCTGGAACATGACTGATGAAAAAGATGGGCAAAAAGGTGAATCTCCTATTTCTTTTCCTTATTCCCGCATTCTTTGGAATATTCATCATGATGCTTGGTAATTAGAAAGAAGATAATTAATATTTATATTTGAATTTATTGGAGAGGAAGGGATGACAAGAGAGTATGCAGGCACATAATGGGGAATACATACCGAAAGCAATACATATTGCAACAAAAGCCTTTAGTCTGAAACTATTTAGGATCTTGTCAATTTCAGGCAGCAGCTATGAGTCAACAGACTTTTCTAATCATCTAATTAAGGTCACAGAGCTGTTAATTTAGCAGTCTTTAGGAGCTATGGAAAAAAACAGCTCTAGAAGAGATAACTTGTTGTTAAAGTAGATTTACAAATAATAGCTTCTACTGTTTGTACAAAAGAAACCAACTGATGTTTTAATTATTAAAAGGGTTATAGAGATAATAAACAAAGACAGTGATGTGCATAAATTTCCTATGTTGGATTCATAAAAAAGTCTTGTTAAAGTTTTGAAGAATCTCATGAGAAGATATAAAGAAAAAAAAATCAAGTTCTATGACATTATTTAGATGGACTAAATGTTAAGATTGTTGAAAGTAAATGGAAGAAATATGAAGCTTATTTATTTGATCAAGGTTAACATAAATATGTTCTTATTTCTTGTAAACCTTAATGGACTTTTCCTGAACCAGGACCAAAATGACAATGCTTTATGGATTTGTTTATAGATAAAAAATAGAATATGGAAAGAAGGGATCATTCGAGGTGACAAGTTACTAAGATTGTTGTTACTTGTTGTGATGAATGTTGAAAGTCATTTCTTAGTGTATTTCTTTCTTGTTTTTTACTAGTTTTCTATTTTCTACTTTTTCCTCTTTTTCTTTTCTGCACCTTTTACTCTTTTCATTTTCTGTATTTCTTTCCTTTTTGTATTAGTTTTTAGTAAAGTTATTATATAACTTGAATATAATTACTATTTAAAAAAGGAAAAGATATCTTGTTTAAGCAATCTCTCCTGTATGTGAGGGAGGGGATAAAAATGGTCTAGGCACAGGACATCATACCCTAATTGATTGTAATGGAAAGCACATGACTGCGAGAAACACTGTAAAGGTTATACATATGGTCCTTGATCATAAAAGTACTTTTTTTGTCACCATTGTAAGTAAATGGTCACTGACTAAGGCAGTTGCTAAATAAGGACTACACGTATTATAATCAGTATGCTGCATTGGTAATAGAAGCTGCAACAAAGATCAAAAAACTATATGGCAGAGACCATTTAAAAGTTGTTCCTGCCAATATGCACTGTAGTCAATCAAACTCCAAGGGGATGCCTGGAAGAAACTAAAGTGCACAAGCAAACTGGGCAGCAAATTAGAGATGGCTTATAGAGAAAGAAAATATGGGCAAGTATCATATTTGTGCAGGTCTGGGACAATTACATTGGCCATTTCAACTTCCAGAAATGCTTTGGGTTAACCATTCAAAGTAGATATATGCAGTCTCTAATTCAGACACCTGAAAACGCAACAATCATACGTATAAGTGAAATCCTTATTATAGGGGATCAGTTAGAAAAAGAGCAAAATGCTAAATTAAGCTAAAATATTAGAAACAGTCCCCCCAGGGGTTTTTAATGAGTGGTGGGGTCTAAATAAGCTAATCCAAAATATACTGAAAACTTGCAGTTCATGAATATTATAACAGAATGGAAGAACAACAAACTCATTTGTTATGGCTTGACTTCTTTATTTGCATTTTCAGGTCTGCTTCTTTCTCTTTTTCCACCCATTAGTTTTGAACTCAACTGAGAAAAAAGTTTAGGAAGTGAATATTTTGAATGTAATGATTCTTTGACAATGACATATATTGTCATTACTACATTGCTGTTGTGAAGCTGATCTGGCTCGTTGACATACTGAATTGGTAAAAATGTCAGAGAATATTGTATGAAAGGAAGGACGAGAATGCTTATTTGACCTGTAGAAACTAGCCACTAGCTTGTATCTGGGTCCCCTTCTCCAAAGACATTGCCTGTAATGAATTGAGATAAGACTACAGGAAGAGGAAGAAACCAATTCAAGCAAGCCAGTAACAAGTCAGATCCTGCCAATAGGAAAGGTGGAGAAATGTAAATATTCTGATTTATTCTCCTGCCTGACGATAAAGCAAGAACCAGTAGGTGAAAATTTTACAGAGGAAGACTTAAAATAAGAAGGAATTTCTTGACCCTGAAAGCTAGGAAGCCATGGAATGGTCTGTTCCCATGGGAACTCCATCACTAGAGGTTTTCAAGTTTTTTGGGAGGCATACAGGCTCCAAGGGCACCAATATCTACCACTTTATAATATTTGTAGCTTGAACTGTGGGGTCCTTGGTGCTTTCTGAACTTGGTTGTTTTCTTGCAGACATTTCATTACCTAACTAGATAATAGTATCAGTGTACTGATGATGTTACCTACTTGGGTAATGAAATGTCTGCAACCTCAGAGAGCACCATGGATCTCACATCTTCCACTTTAAACAACTAATTTCTCCAAGTTGCCTAATATTAGAGCCAGTTATTTTGCTGGCTCCCACAATGTTATCTCTGCTTACCTGGAGTAGAATTAAATGAATGGGGGGAAAAACAGTATTTCTCTAGCAGACAGAGGCATAGGGAGAAATATGTTTGCAGAACTGCCAAGCTAAAATTGTTGGCTCTTTTTTCCCTTTCTGGCTGGAAATTACCATTCCCAAAATTCGGGCCACCTTCTCCCTGGTGAGTGATGTTGCCAGATTTCTGTCGAGTGGAACACTCAATTCCTGACATTCAAGCATCCACAATATTGTGCCAATCTTAAATTAACGCATCTCGCTCATCATTGCCAAAGAAACCCATTTGGTCTTGGCAGGTTTTTAAAGCCACTAGCCATCATTGGATGTCCAAAAAGCACTCTTCCCGCTTTCTAACTGGACACCACAAATAGAAATCAATTGGACATTGATCTGGAAAAGAGATTTCTATATTTGGCAGGTGGTTTAGTAACCAAAGCAGAGGAAGATGATCAATAGCACCGCATTACATTTTCAGAAAAGCAAAGGACTGAACATAATCTGCCGTGCTGTCCTTTAAACATACACACACATACCATTGTGCCCACTGTAGTTTAAAGAGATAGAAAGATCTGAAAAATGTTTAAGAAATGGTTGGTTTATTTGGATCTTTTAATTTGTACTAGGCAAAAGTAGGGTTTCATACATTTCAGGCTGAAAGTTTAAAAGAGCGGTTTTGTGTGTACAATTGAACAAGAGAATTGGTGGGTGGAGCATGTTTGAAAAGCAAGACTGGCCTTCAAGGTGTTAAAAACTGTTGGGTCCTTTCTGGGCATATTTCTGGCAAACTCAGGTTTGTTTATTAGGGAAGGCATAAAATATCCCACACTTGTCCATTGCAAAGATTCAAGAATGATGATGAAGCTACAGTACAGTATGTTTGATTTCTCAAAAACGATAAAAAAGAAAAGTGTGAATGACTTCAAGTGTCAGAGTTGCAGGACGTCCTGGCTTAATATTGTATTCCCCAATATGAACAAGCTGACTGTTCCAATATATTTTGTGGGACATATGGGCCATGGATTCTGACTGTGTGCTAAATTAGTTTTGAATCCAAGTTTGTGGTTAAAGTACAAACCCTGACTTCTTTTAATGCATTTAATCCCTGCTTTGGATGTCATTCAAAACTCATCTGGTTTATTAGAGCTAGTTTGGTGTAGTATTTTAAGATGCTGATCTAGAACCAGGAGACTGTGAGTATTAGTCCTACCTTAGGCACGAAAGCTGGCTAAGTGATTTTGGGCCAATCACCAGGAGACAGCCAGCTGGGTGACATTGGCCCAGTCCTTCTTTCTCAGCCCAACTCTCATCACACAGTTGTTGTTATTGGGGAAAAAAGAGGAGGAAGGAGTATTAGATATGTTCAGTCTTTGAGTTATTTATAAAGTAATAAAGGTGGGATAAAAATAAATAAATAAGACAGACAAACAAAAAAATCCCCAAGGAGAATTCCTATAATGACAAAGGTCAGTCCATACAATCCAGGATAGTAAACCAGCTTCAGCTAAATCTCAGCTTCTCTAGGTGCATTTAAACTTAATCCTTGGTTCAGATGTGACCTGTCTGTTTCCAAAATCTGCCCCGTTAGATTTGTACTCCTGTTACATTGAGAGCATTTTAACCAGGCCCAGGATATATCCAGGGAAGCTGTCTCAGCTGAAAACAAAGCAACAGCAAGAAAAAGCTGTTGTAGGAATGTCGAGTCTTATGCCACTTCTCTGTATGATTTCTAAACCCAAAGAGGCATGTGAATGCCAGAGGCTTATTTAAACTGAACACTCCATAGACATGTTTCCCACCATGGCATCCTATTGTTTCTGTCTTATTTATTCCTTGCGTTTCTAATCTCTGGATTTTGGTGGCATATAAATTTACTAAATAAACAAATACATTGTAATGTGTTATCAGATAATTATGGTGGGGGAAACCAACAGATAAAACTCCAAATACTTTATTTGGAGCGGTGGGGTTTGGAGAATAAGTTTACTTGCCTATGTAAATAGGTTTTTGGGCGCCTAGGGGGTGGGGATGGGGGTACAGCAGCCATTCCTATAAATATGTATCTGTTACACTGACATTTTCTGGAAAAGCCACACTGGAGGGGTTTCCTTGGGATGTCTTCTTGGGGATTTAATCAAAGGGTAGGATATGCCAAAGCTGCTGATAGTTGTAGAAAGGACTGTACAATGGAACAGGAGACATTTGCGTGCACACATCCTGGCCATCTCATCCCCAATAAATGGATCAATATCCCACAATCCATAACAATTTCCCTGGTCTCCTCTTCGCCTGTGAAAAAAACTTTCAAAACCCTAATCTTTTTTGACCAACTGAACAAGAGTTTGAAAGAAAAGATATATGCCAAATGATGACTGGAGAAACATACTCCACCAGTCTCCTAGGTGCCAAAGGAAAAGGTTCCATGAAGTTAATGATAATAGCTACATGCAATGATTAGAGAAAAATCATTTCAGAAAACGGGGGAGAGCAGGTAAATCAAAGTAGGAACATTTACTTATTTCAGTTCATACAGTATGTTAAATAGAGTAAGGCAAATGCCAATAAGAAATTTTCCTTGGTATAACCCTGGGTATGCCTCACTAATGTCTATCATAGCCCAGGCAGGCCCTGATGCTCTTTTTTTGATGATGTTCCTCAACTTATGACCACAATCAGGACTGGAACTTCTATCACTAACTGATGCAGTTAAGTGAGTCATCATGTGACTGGTTGTACCTTTTTGTCAGTTGTTAAGCAAATCCAGCTCATTAGAACCTGGATGGCAAATGGAAATCACATTATCCTGGGATACTCCAACAGTCATAAATACAAGGCAGTTGCAAAGTGCCTGGATCACAATCACATGACTATGGGGATGCTGCAATGGCTGTAACTTTGAAAATCACTTTTTTCAGCACCATCATAACTCCAAACAGTTGCTAAACAAATTGTTATAAGTCAAGGACTACCTAAACATCCAGTACCATATGCAATGGCACATCAGTTGTGTCATTTGCTCCACGCTATCATGAAGTCTATGATGTTATTTCCCTCCATTATTGGATGCCATAGCCCAAAATCATCTTTTTCATCAAAGAACATGACTTATGTGATATCCCCACATTGTCTGGCCCAGTTTTTTAATCATGGACTAAGCACCAAAAATGAAACACATTGGGGTTGAGTGGAATTTCCTAGCAAAAATACTAACTTCTAGTCATTTCTCAGAGAACACTTAAGCAATGCTTTGCTTAGATGCCAAAGCAGCTTTGCAAAAAGACCACTTACGATTTTAAAAGGCATTTATGATGTTCTCATTCTCCTTCTCCAAATAAGATCAGGAGAGTGCAAACTGTGTGACTGAGCCAAGCTCACTTTAGGTCTTAATGGTCTAATTCAATAAATGTAAGGCCACCTTGCTCCAAATCCCCCTTCTTATGTACATGAATTATGTTATGCAATCTGGAGCATGGTGCCATCCAAGCACACCAAAAGGTAAAAAGTGTTTGAGGACTCTGCAATCAGAAGCACAGAAGGAAGAATATAAGGGCAGACTGCAGCAAGGCCAACAAATAACAAACAATACAACAACAAGCTAATGGGCAATGAAATTCCAGCTCCTGATCGCCTGTGACAGCTGCCAGCCCAACCCTGGTCACCTGCTCTGAATTGAGTTCTGTCTGCAGATTTACTCAACAATCCACTCAAACAGCTGAAGCAAGTTGCATAAACTGTTTGTCTTCCCTTGTACAACTGGTAACATCATCCTCCCTGG
>JANHZU010008512.1:15644-29182 GCA_032468055.1 Acrochordus granulatus | reverse complement strand
CCAACCCACCTCACAGGGTGGTTGTTGTGGGGAAAACAGGAGGAGGAAGGTGTGTTAAATATGCTCGCCGCCTTGGTTTATTTGTGAAAACAGGAAAGGCAGGATGCAAATTTATTTGTAAGCGGAGTAAAAAGTTAACACGAAATGAAAACTCGGTTGCACTTTCTCGGTCTGCACTCGAGCCGTCTGTCTTTCCAGCTGACAGCAATGACATGAGCTGCTCGAGGGGCGTCATTTGCTTTCTTGACAGAGATGAGTTCAGAACTGCTGTAGAAGGAGCATGAGATACGAGTGCCAAGTGGGAAAGAAGAGATAAAATGGCATAGCCCCAGTGCCCGCCTTGGCTCTTTGGAAAAATCTGAAAACGGAGCTTTCCTTGAGAGCTCGGGGAGGTTGAGCCCCCGATGTGGAGGAGACATTTAAGGCATCGAAAGATGACTTTCGTTTGATGGTTGACTGAGCTCTGCTTGCGGGTGGAGCTGCTGAGAGTCTGCTACGACTATGGGGCATGTGATTTTGACTCATCAATAATAAATAAATAAGATTTGCAAGGGAAAACAGAAGGAAATACACTGAAGGGCTGCCGTCTTCGTTCAGTGTCAGAATCTTTAAAAATTGAGATTAGAAGAACCAAGAGAGGTCATTTTTCCTAAGTGGTACCCTGTAGATATTTTGGTTGCTTTCTTTCATCATTTTCTTATGATCTCCGGTCAAAAGGGAGGGGGAAAAGCCTTGCTTCAGAATAAGCTAAATAGGAGGCAAAGATAAATTCTCAGCATATGTATTTAAAAAAAGCAGCGGTGGTGTTCAGGGGAATGGGTCAGCTTACCAGGAGAAAAACGCTTAAAATCCACTACAAACTTGACGTATTCGTAGGTGATGGGCTCATTTGGATCCAAGTTCCCTCGGGCTAAGTGGCAGCAAAACTCAACTTGTTTTTCAGCTGAAAGACGTGTGAAAAAGTGGTTTTACAGAACAGAAAAAAACAATGAATCATCAAGTTGGAGGATACCTTTGAGGTCACCTAGTCCAACCCCATGTTTGGAATTCAAACATCATAAGCCTCGCTCTCCAATTCTATTACACTTCCTAAATTAAAAGTTCCAGGAAATTAACAACAGACAGATCTACCCAGACAACATTTTTCAAATTTGTGATGGCATAAATTGCTTTTAGATCCACTGTTGTGAAGGACACTATGGTATGTGATTAGGTCAAATGTTCATCTTAAGCTGTTAAAAAGAAATTTTATACTATTTTTTGTCAACCAGAATATGCAAGGAGCTATACAAACTAAAAAAAACACATCCTCCTCTGAGTTTTTAATTATCCTTCGATTATAAATACAGTTTATAATTGCACTGTGAAGAAAGCAACTGAAAGAAGGGAGAAAAGGGAAGAACAGAGGGGAAAATGTTCTCTGTTATTTACGATTCCTAGAGCATGCTTGAGGAAAATTACACTTGCTTTGCTGGAGATAACAAAATGCATTGCTTACTGCTTAGATAATCAGAGGTTACTGGGTTTGTCATGAGCACGTGGGGTGAAAGTAGCTTGTACACATTGTTCTGTTCACACTCAGGTAGAAAATTTAATATATTTTGGTCCACCAAATCTGACTGAGACAAAAAAATGTTGTTATGTTCAATGGTAGAGAGGTAAAATAATCGTGCAAAGTGTAGTAAACTCAGTCTGTCGGTGCAAACATCGATAGTCAACATCACTATGGTGATCATCATCATCTCCCTCGCAAGTTACTCAAATATTAAAACTGCCTCTGAACATTACCTACACAATAATAACAGTAACAACTGGAGCACCGCTTGACCACCATCGGCACTGACAAATTCACCATCAGTGAAAGGCAGCTTTGCCCAGAGCAGCTGACATCCTGCGACGATACCTTTGAAATGATTAAATAACCACATTTGCCTTCCCCGGGTCCTTGGGAAGGACTCAGTAGGTGGACAAAAATGCCAAATCCAGTCTAAACATCGGCTGACTGAGCAACAAACCAATAACCATGAAAGCAAAAATAGTACCAATAGTAACTGCATCTTAGGTGCAATCCCTGAACATCTGGAGCACCACTTGAACATCATTGTTGCAGGGTGTAAGCTGTTCTGAGCATGCTGCCTTTTGAAACTGACTGGTGGAGACTTATTGTCGTTATGCCTCTCTTAATGACTAACGTGCATATTTTGTTCTACCCTGCTATAGTTTTTGGTTTTCGTATTTTTCTAGCACTTCTTGAAAGCCCAGCAATTGACCGGAACAAAAAACGCATCACCCCTCTGCAAGAAGAATGTTTGGGTTAGGCTTTATTCCAGTCTTTGAAATAATTTTACAGTCTGTAGCGTAGTGCTGCCATCTCTATTGATATTTTTTGGACAGCGAAACGCTATTCAGATGCTGTGTGGTTAGAACTCACCGGTAAATGCCCAAGAAGTGAAGAGACACTATCAGATACGTATATAATAATCCCATCAGTGGTTAGTGCAATGAGAAATCCATCTAATGCCTACAGGAAGAAAAGAAACGGTATAATTTAGGAACAAGCGGCACACATCTCATCCCCAAGGCTATTTACATCCAAGTTAAATTTTCTGCGGAATTTATGAAACTCAGGTTGGCATTCGAGCTCAGCATTAACCCCAGTCTTATTGCTAAGCAGGAGGAGGAGGAGATGTGAATCATCCAGAAAGGGCAGCAAAACTATTTGTTTTGTGATTATATTTTTACCAACAGAAGGCAAGAGAAGGGAATGCGTTATTTGTGTTATTTTCCTGGGCCATGTGACCAAAGAATTGGCTGGTTTGCTCTGAGGAGGGTACAGTAAAATCATTTGCATTCTGTCTCATAGATAGATGATAGAGAGATGGAGCGATATGATGGATGGATGGATGGATGGATGGATGGATGGATGGATGGATGGATAGGAAAAATGATAGAGAGACAGATAGACAGACAGATTCCAGATTTTCCTGGGAGTATTTGCACCCAATGTATATTGTTGATCACTCTCTTTGGCAAATATTTTAGGAAACATGTATAACAAGATACCTGGAGAAACAGTCACTGGGTGTATTTCATGCCCTGTCATGTTTGCTTGATCCATTGGTGGAACGGCTCTTAATTTAATTGTAAATAACCCTCCTTTTTGCATAGCAGTGCCAATCTCTTGCATGTCAACTCAGAAGAAATCCCCACCAAGCTCAGCACAGTTCGGTGTATTTAGGGGAACATACAGCATCAGAGAATTCCTCTGTGTCAAAAACCGTCCTAAAACCCAAGCCAGAAGTTGTACAGCGGGAAGAAATTGGTTCTTCTCAATGACATGAGTGTTCTTTCGATAAATGAATTACCTTCTTGAAAGAAGAACAAGTTCTCAACACCTCTTCATTTCCCTTTGTAAATTGCTGCCTCTTTAGGAAAAAAAAATTGCTTAACCACTTGGAACCACCAAGCAAGGTTTTTGAGAATTGATTTTGTTCAAGGGTTCGGTTTCCCTTACCCTGAGTTATGCCTTTTTTTTTCTTAATCCATATCTGGATGAGAGCCTATTGCAAAGGCATTGAGATTTCAGATTGAAATTTGCATCTTCTAGGCAGCAGGAGGCCAAGAGGATTATCTTCCCTTTCTACCTAATTTCCCTATCTTTCTGCCTCCTTATATACCTTGCCCCTAAACCAGAGATGGGAACTGTTGACTGTTGAAAGGACAAGAACAATGAATCGCCCAAAGACGGCAAAGCCAAGATATTTTTTGAAATCACCACCTGCACTCATAACCTATAAAGAATTTGTCTTCCCTTAAGCTTGATCGGATTAAATTGTGAGTTCATGAAGAGACATTTGCAGATAAACAGAGTTTTCTAAAGGTGAGTCACTGGATCTCAATGAGAAGGAAACAGTCAAGCGGCAGCGATTCTCAGCCAGGCCACACCCTTAAATACTGGTAATGGGAAAGAACCAGAAAATATTCCACAGAAGATAAAAGAGTTTGCTTTAAAGTGCAATGAAATGCCTTGTTGGTGAGGAAAAGGGTGCAAGAAACAAGTTATAGAAAACATTTTTCTGTCTACATGTGCAGATTGTTTTCCTAAGGAATGGTGGCAAAGGAACGTTCATATAAGCAAATTCCTAAATATTTCTAACTCAGGGCCTACAAGGGGAAAATCAAAAAAAGTTATGAACACACAGCACAATGCTGGGAATTTGCAAACGGCGAGGCCTCCCATAAGAGATGGATCCTGCAGAAACTGGAAGGAAGCTTTTGTCTTCTTCAGGTCTCCCAGCACTGGCCAGAAATACTGGTCTGTTTACATCAGAATGTCTGAACAATGCAACTGCAGCAAGCCACCTAAACATAATGCTGCTGGCATGTTATATTTGGCATAGCAAGATCTAGTATTTGAACCAGATGGCAATGATCAGTGAGGATTTTATATACCAGAAGCAAGGAATTTGTTTATTAGATGTATACCCCATCTTTCCTTCAACTAAGGAAACTCATGAAACTCAAGACCTCTTAGACAGCGATTTCCCTTCGTGTTATCCTTAGAGTAAGAACTGTATTGGGCTGGAGAAGAGCAACTGGTCCAAGGTAATCCATGGAGGTTCTGTGGTTCAGAATGAATCTAACCCAGTCTTTGTTCAACATCTTGGTTGAACACCACTCAAGTTCTCAGAAAGTATCTGGGGTGCTCTAGTTTTCTTTAGCCAATGGAAGAAATATTTCTTAGCAATATTTGGCACCTTTCTCCCGTTACAAATCGCTTTCTCATCCATGCATTTATGGAGTGTCGCCTTACCTCTAACATCAACTGTGTGAATTCCTCATTGCTGAGAAATGAGGGTTTCCAGTCTTGTCTGATCTCACAGGCTTCAGTATGTGCTGTGATTTCTGAAAGAGAAAATAAGAAAGGAAAGGGGATTACGAAAGGACACTGCAGGCATTAAGTATGGAATATAAAAAATGGCTTCCTCCCCCCATTAGGAAATGTACGAGGAAACCATCTCAATATTCACTTGCCAGGATAACTGAGAGTACAGAAAAAATACAACCACAGTGAGGCTTAATCAGAAGAGGCATGAATAGATTTATAAAGCTGTGTATGGTGTGAAAGAAGAAATAAACTGAGATTTTCCCCTCCTTCAGAGAAAAAGCTAGTGTCATCCCTTGAAGCTGAATGACACTGGATTCCACACCGAAGAGAATCATGCAGGGCACATATATCTGCACACAAGTATGAAACCGAGTGCCCCAAATATGAGATAATGGCCGAGGATAGGCAAAGCTGTGCAAAATATATGTAGGGACATTTAACAAAGAGAGCACAGGAAGATTCTCATAATGGTTTTGCTGAGACACAGGAGGACTACACACTTCGCACAACAACCTGGAAGAGCTCTCGCTCTGCAAAGTTTCTCATCAATTGGCTATGCGCTGCCATGGGTGACTTTAAAATATCTTCTCAGAAAACACGCACAGTCTCAAACTCCAGAATTCGTAGATGCTTGGTGTTGTTTAGTTGGGAGAAGCAAAGAGAAGAGGCCACCATTCAGCTTTTAAGGCTCGTAACCGGCTTTTTTAAAACACTGAAACATGAAACAGAATCTGCCACAGGAGTAGAAAGAGCAGAGGTCAAGGTGTCTGCACATGGTTCAAGTACCTTTCTGTTTCTGTAAAAAGTCAATAGTCCTTTGTAGGATTGTGGATTTGTCCATCTTGAGTGGATGACCATGGCCTTGAAGCATAGTACACAGTTCCTTAATAAGGATATTGAACTGATCTCTTCTTTTCTTCTCTGACTTATTACGTGATGCCCTGGTCAATGGAAACACAAAGTTGCCTTAAAAAAGAGGGGAAATTTAATTCCACTTCCATGGGCAAATGTACAGTTGCAGGGATTCCACAGGGCAAGGTCAAAACTGTCAAGATGGTGCATGAAAATGTAATTAAAGTTTTATGTAGATCACACATTAAAAGAAGGTGGAGATTTGCACCATCATAGCTATCAACTTGACATTTTTGACCATGACATGAATGTACATGTTCTGATCAAACAAGACTCTTGAATTGAGCTCAGAGATACTAATTTAAGGCCTGGCTTGTTCAACAACAACTTATAGAGTAAATAAGTGGTTGAACTTGCATAACGCACCAAACCTAAATCAAAACTGAGTTCACACACTATGCAAAACCAAAGTCAAACAATCCACATGGATTGCATGTTGTAGAAACTCAGCCTTTACATTCTGTACTATTATTTTCAGTTTCTGGAGTGGAGATTATGGGAACTGTGATCCAAAACATCCACCAAACACCAGCTTGGAAAAGGCTGCTTCTGAACAGATAATATCTCAAACTATGCCCTAACTCTCGCAAAATCAAATTTTTGACCAGTTGGAGCGATTCATGTTGGACTCCCTAATCCTTAAAAAATAGAGGGATCATGCAATAACAATTTTGGACTAAGAAACAACACAACCACTGCAAGATTTTCAGAGGGAGAGAGTTCGGCCACTGGTCTCCCTTGAGACAAAACAGGCCCCCTGTACCTCTTTGCTCTGTCCTTCTCATCTTCATCCATCAGCACGTTTACACAATACAGAGTTCTGGAAGGCAAATACACAATAGTCACTTTTCTGTTGGCATAACAAACATAATTGATGCTACAAAACGGTGACAATTGTCAAGTTTGCAAGATGGGCAGTTACATACTGCAGATCTGATAGTAAACAAACATTATAAATGAATGGTTGATGCTGAGTTTTGTTTCTTCCCCGGCTCATTTCGATGTGTTGTTTGCGATACCCAGAAATACAGCCAATGGTTATGTTTAAGAATCCATGAAATTGTACCAGTTGTCCAGTTCTTCGCACAGCGACATCGCCGTTCCTTCATCCTTCTAAAACATGGTATGCAGCAGAAATAAGAAACATTCACCGTTGGAGTTGGGTGTCCAGTCAATTTAAACACATAAATAACAACAATAACAATCTGCAAGATGATATAGCAGATCATTAACTTGCTGTTGTTATTTATATATTTAAACTGACTGGCCACCCAACTCCACTTGTCTCTCGTCCTTCGGAGACTTATTTAAAACAGCATTTCCAACCTCCAGGGAGGCGGATTTCAATTCCCAGAATTCTCACTGATGGGCATGCAGGCTGGGAACTCTGGGACCTGAAGTCCACATCGCCTGGCCCTGGTTCGTTGCGTTCCTAACCCAGCCCAGTTCAGAGGTGTGCAGAACTTCCTCATCACCCAACAGATAAGCAGGGAGTCTCAGCGTACAGCTTGGTTGTATGAATATTGTTCTTATTTTACCAGATTTCCAAACTGCTACGAGAAAGCCTCTTCCAAATCATACCCTGAAGATACACTATTAAGTGGCAATTTGACTACATGCAGATGATCTTGATGGAGCTGCACAAGGTCTGTCGCCAGGGAAAGAAGGGGTAAGTCATTGTCTAAGCCCACAGTATTCAGATAATGTTCGGACGCGGCTCAGACCTTCCTAATTCACTTGTGTACAAGGAGGAGGAGATTGCAAGGTTCTGTTGTTGCAGCCAGTCTCAGTAAACTTAGTTGTAGTCTTCCCGTAGAGTGGATTTCTTGATCTTGTCTACTCGGTGGAATTGACAATGATGAATCAGAATCTCAGTTTAGAGAGGAATGGAACTGACTGGAAACAGTAAGCACAGCTAAAGGAGAAATCATTTCACATTTATTTGACTGGCATTAAATTTACCAACCTACAGATCTATTCTACAGATCTTCCTCACAGGCTAGAACAGATAATCCAAGCAAAACCTAGTTCTGTGTTCCTAAGAAGGAAATCTACTAGGACATTGACTAGGAAGTATGATGCTTTTGGGAATATGGAGAAAAATCTACCAGAACAATGCACAAAATGTTTATTGGAATCTCATCCTCCATCAATCAGAAACCAGGAGCTCGATAGCATTTTCACCAATGAATCTAAGACCACACCTGGTGCCCCAGGGGCATTTTTCCCTGGGTACATGGGTGCAGCCAAATATTTTTTGCTGCACAGCAACCACGACCTCAAATATATAAAAGAAATCTCACACGTGGCATGTTACACCCACATAGTCCCCATGTGTAACCAACAAGCCAGATGTCTTTCCATTAGAGTGGAGCTGCATAGCACAAGTTAATTTTTGAACAAGAACAACCAGTGAAATTGCAGCCAAAAGTTGCTTGTTGATAACCCAGTTAGACTTCTAGTCAGCCAGCAGTTTCAACAGCACTTCATATTATTCATTTTTCTCCTAAATTTATTTTTTCATCCATCAAGCAGCCAATGTTTTGTACCTACTGAAGACACTATGTCCACAAAACACACTAAAGTAGATCATCAATGCTTTAAATGGCATAAAGTATGATGCAAACTTAGTCCATGTGCTTGCAGTACATTGCTCCATACTGTGATTGACTGATTAATTATGTACCATCACGTCAGCGTCAAGTCTTAGCAACCACGTTGTTAAATTTTCTCCATGATGATCTGTACCTAATTTGGCACATCAGCGTCTCCAGTAGTGCACCCATCCCCACCCTGAGTCCATTCCCCTTGCTGATGGTCATCCCCTTCTTCTCTTTCCTTCCACTTTTCCCAGCATTATAACCTTTTACAGAGAGTTGGATCTCTACTAAGATGTCCAAAAGATGATAATTGAGCTTGATGGTTATGGCTTTGAATCAAAACTCTAGATTGATTTGTTCAGTGATCTATTTGTTTTCTAACCTAGCTATTTTCTATAAAAATCCAGACAATGGGATAACTCAGTACCTAATTTAAGTGTGTTGTATGAACAGAACTATTGGGTTCCTTACTAAAAAGGTAAAGGTTTTCCCTTTCAGTTGTGTCTGACTCCAGGGGGTGATGCTCATCTCTGTTTCACAGCCTAAGAGCAAGCATTGTTCCCCAATCTCAAGAACAGGGTCTCACAACCTGAAACTTGTGGAGCAAGGCCCCTGGAAGCAAACAGCAATTCTCGGATGACCACTGCCACCTGCCCAGGGCTCTTGGTTGGTGCCAAACCTTGAACCAAGCTGGACACATCTCCGAGAGGGCAACCCCCCCTCAGGAGCCAGCCAGGTCTCAGTGATGTATGCCAGGTCAAAATGTCTTTTCTCTGATCAAAAAAGTTAATTTAACCATCTCAGCAAGTTTCATCATCTTCACTTATCATTTTGGGAGAAGGAAGAGCATAGCCATGGGTTAAGAGGAGGATCAGCCAGGAGTCACTCTGCATGCACAAACACCAAAGGTCCAAACCCTCATGAAGACCATTAGCCTTATCTGGGGAGTGCAGGTGCTTGGTGGCAGCTGGAGAAATTCTTGTGACCTTGTAGCTTCAATCAACTTTTTGTTCAGAACTGCACAGACTAAACCTGGTCCTACAAGCCTTACACTATTTCTCCATTGTGGGTAGTGATGAATCATTCCATCTTTGTGCATACAATAATCTTGCTGCAGTTATCAGATACAAAAACAAAAACAAAACCCTCCAAGACTTTTTTCAAACTGACCATCAATCCCAAAAGAAAATTCTCTGGTCTCAATTGTATATTAATCTTTACAATCTTCTGAATCAATTTATGTATTTGAATCCAGAATTTTCTAGTTTTTTTACATGTTCAAACATGATAAAATGTCCCTTCTTATTTATATTTGCAACATCCATTTGAAGTGCCTTTATACATTTTTGACAATTTCTCTGGTGATATACAGTATATTAATGGTACATCATTTTATCAACATTCTCTTTAAGATAATAACATAGTATAAATATCCATCCTTTCAGCAACATACTTCCCTTTCTTCCATTTGTATATTATAATTATTTGTACAGAATTATAACCAAAATATTGTCACCAAATCTAATGGCCATTTGTTTCAGTGGTTTCAAAAGAGGATTGGATAAATTTAATTGAGGGTGCAGCTAATAGTAACTACTAATCATTATGACCATGTGCTTCCTTTAGAAATAAAGTTCGTACAGGTAATCCTTAACCATTCATTTAGGAACAATTCAAAGTTACAATAGTGACTTTTAACTGGTCCTCACACTTAACAAGTGTTGCAGCATCTCTATAATCACATGATCAAAATTTGGGTGTTTGGCAACCACTATGTATTTATGATGGTTGCAGCATCCCAGGGTCACATGTTGGCCATTATGACCTTTGTAGCAGGCTTCCAATAAACAAAGTCAATGGGGGAATCTGGTTTCATTTAATGACCATGTGATTTTCTTAAAACTGTATAAAAAAAGATCTTAAAACTGGCATGACTCATTTAACAACTACCTTGTTTTGCAGTGAAAATTCTGGTCCCAATTGTGGTCATAAATTGAGGACTATCTATATATCTTTGATATTAGATACCAAGTTCACAATTAGGTGGATCAGTTAGTTAGAAGCCAATCTAATTAACTCACTCTACCCAGCATACATCTCCCCAAATCCATAACTGAGGTTAAAACAGATCCATAGCAATCAAAAATCAAAACCACTCTGTACAGCAGCATTCAAACATTCTCCCTGAAATGCAATTAAAATCAATTATACATCAAGATGGTAGTCATAACAGACCTACCCCTTTCATCATAGCCAAGTCTTCACAAACATCACAAGGCAAGGGACTATTTGTATATTTGGGGACAAGCAATTCTGAAAGAGGCAGCCCACAACTGGAAAGATGTATTTTCATGTTCTTGGCACATGACAATTTTTGCAACAGAGACCTAGAGTGAGCTCACTCTATTCATTTTTATTGGATAGGCAGATGTTATTGGAGAAGGCAGCCCTGCAACATTCAGGCCCTGAAACATAAGGACCTTTAAAGGTAACAACATCTGGAATTCCACTGAGAAACTAATTGACAACTGCAGCTGTCAAAGTAGATTTGTCAATTTCAGGTAGATCCATAACTACTTAAGCCACTGCTTTCTGGTCTAAATGTAACTTCCAATTGCTCTTCAAGGTCAGCACCACACAGAATATGCCTTTCAGTTCAATTCAAATCTGGATAAGGCATGAATTACAAAGAGATGCCTCCTATTTCAGGAAAGATCATTTGGAGTTGTGTAAAGGTCCTCTAGACCACATGTCAAATGCTCTTTGAGCAAAAGCTGTGTGTCCAATATGTCCTCTAAATTGCTATGGTATTCATATTCCACTTATGTGTTCCCAGAGAATTCAGTTTGCAAGTCAGACTAAATAGCCTTGGGTTCAGTCTAGCAGATCATTCCTACTGAAGATGAAATGGATTGTAAAAATGTCTATGTATGATGAAAAACTCTGCTAAATTCTCAATTAGCTGTTTATTTTATAGCTTGGGGAATAGCCCCTTATTAGTTTTGAAGCTTCTTGTGACAATGATTTTCAAAAAAACAAATTTTCCTCCTCTTAATGCTGCTAGTATCTGCTCTCAAATACACCCATCTTTCAGCAGCTTGGTTTGAGTTAGATCAGTCACCACCATTTGTTCAAGAGGATGGGGGCACATCAAATGACCCACAGATGAGAAACATTGGCATTAAGCCATCTGTTAGATCCATAAGATGATTGTGTCTCAAGCAATGGCATTATTTTATTCTGCATTTCAGAGAGCTGTAGAGAAAATTAGGTTTCTATCAGAGCACTTTCATGGGAAAGGGTGCAAAAATACCTTGAATAGATATGGGCGTAAATGAAATATAGGTGCAAAAAGTGTAGTACTATCACTAATTAAAGACCACCAATATGATGGAATGGTTAAGAAGTTGGACCAGAAGTAGAGAGACCAAGGTACCATCCTCCCTCAATTATGGAAATTCCCTGGATAGATTTTGGGCCAATTGCTTTCTCTTGCTCCAAGAGCCAATATGGTGTACTGTAATGGAAGTAGCAAAGAGACTCAGATTTATCCAGAACTAGGAGCAGATTCAAGTCTTTCCTCAGCAGCATAAGCTCCCTAGGTAACTTTGGGCGAGGCCTTTCTCCTTGGTGCAAGATCATATTCAGTGAGGGCAGTGGATTCATCCATCACTTGGATTGTCAGGTATGGAAACGTAAATTTGAGTATCATCCACATACTTTTTTATTGAAGTTTTTTAAAATTAAATTAATAATTTCTCACTTCCTGTATTTCTGAAACAAGATGAAACTGGTGATACCTCATCCCATGGAGACAGATGATCTCACCCAGCAGCTTTTTTGCATTAATTTCTCTAGATTTTCAGGAGTCTTGCCTTTGAGGTGAAAAAGAGGAGGAGGAGGATTTTACTGTTTCTTCAAGAAAGGAAAAGGTACAAGGGAAATCCAGGGATAGAAATATAATTTCTCATAGAAATATCTAGGAGGAAAAAATATTCACATCTATATTCATAGCCTTCTTCCTTTACATTTTCATTTAAAATAATCAAATTCTGGAGAATGATGACAATAATGATTTACAATACCACATACCAGAACAATTAATTTTAGGAATAAGTTACCAGCTCAAAAATGTATGTAGAACAGCTAGCAGAAGAAAAACAAGACGTGACAGGTGTGACTATTTATCACATCCAAACAAGACCAATATTTCAATTCCATCTTGTTCTAATGCTTTCCTAATTGTCAAATCAGTATATATACACACACACAATTGCACTGTTCACATCTGTCTCTACCTTGTTGCTAAATAGAAGGTGGATCTGGAATTATTCAGTGATTAGAAAGAAGAAAACAGTATGTCCTGATAAACTCTCTTTAAGCTCCTACAATGTTTTCCAAAGAATAATGAGGTATATTAAGAAAGCTATACAAGTGCTACTTGATCTTATGGATTATATTTACTACGATCAATTCCCAGGAAGATGGTTTAACCACACAGGGAACATTGGCAGTGATCCCAGTTTCAATTCCACCTTCAGAAATGAAGCCCAGTTGGGGAAATGATTGGATTTCAAGCTATACATCTACCAGGCAGGTGCCAAAATCTGCTCCCCAGAAAGAAAATACAGTGAGTTGACCACACAGTATATTTTTAATTTACAGCAAGGCTATTACTCTATATTTTTCCTTGCCTAAGAGCTGCATATGGTCTTTAGGTGGGACATTGGAGGCTTCATGGAATCACAGATTCTAAGGTTTAAAGTGGCCATTTGAGCCACCAACACCAATGTCAATGCAGGACTTGAAATGAAAGCATTCCAACAGAGGGCCATCTAAGCCCCTACTTGAAGATATCAAATGAATGAATGGGATGCTACCACCTCTTTAGGCCATTGATTCCAAATTGGTCTCCCACCACCTCCAAACATTCAATTGGATGTCTATGAATATTCTCATCAATCCAGCTTAACACACCCCGTTTTTAGAAATGTAACATATTTCTTGATCATTCCTTATCATTTTAGATGGATTGAGAAAGCCTTCTGGATAGAAGGTGAAACATCTCCAATAACATCTTGTAATTAAAGTCCAGTTGCCTTTTTTAAGAAACTTTGCAAACATTTGCAATTTTGCCA
>JANHZU010008511.1:9170-24548 GCA_032468055.1 Acrochordus granulatus | reverse complement strand
ATGGGTTCAGAAAGATCCTCATAGGATTGTTGTCTGGGCTATTAGCCCAAATGCTCCTTGTTGAGGAACCCACTGCTGCTTTACTCTGATGGAGGGGCCAGCATTGCTCTAAGGACTGAAGTTACCTGCTTCTCCACTCATGTTTCTCCACCAGAAACAAGGGTGTATGTGTGTTTACTTAAAATATTGTGCTTATGTGAGAACACTAATGCTGTGAGAGACATGCACTAGTTTAATCTGATTTCCAAATTGAAACATTTTCTGTGTTTGCACAACACACTAAACTATAGCAGACGAGGAAAGGTTAACATACCAACCAGGCTTTACTGGTTAAGAGTAAGGTTACCAGATCTGACTTGCAAAATCTGATTCCATCAAATAGCTGTGCAGCCATATTGAAAACAGGCCAGGATGCTTCTGGCTCGGGCTGTTCAGCTGACAGGTCATTCAAAACAGCACACCTTTTCTGGGCTTGTCCTGAGCCATGAGGACTGAGAACACACAGGTGCTGTAGAGGTAACAGTATTGTGCAATTCTGTGTGACCACTTCCTAAACTGAGCCTATGCAGCTCTTTCAAGATCACACTGCAGTTAACATCTGGGTCTTCACAACTGTTAGATCTCTGTGTGAACACAGTCTACATATGGCACGGATATGGGTATGTTAGCCTAGTTCCTCTAAAAAACAGTGCAGGTTTGGATGTGAGAAACAGTGCAGCACACTCAGAAAGCTACCCATATGAGGGAGCAAAACAATTCCAGGATAGCCACAAAGGCCCACAAATTCTCCATTATGCCCTAATGTCCAAGACAGCCCTTTTCTATGTCAAATTCTGATCTCTTTCTTGAGGATGGCCCTCAGACAGGCTGCACCCTCTCTTCTTGGAATGGGGTGAGATATACATTTGGTTAAACAAGTGCCAGTTCCCCTCTCTTTGGGCTAAGCTTTGCAGGCTATTTTGCTGGATGCATTCGGATGGGAGCTGCTTGGAAAAGGGGTACCTGCCGTCTGCTGTGGCTGAGGATGAAGACCATCTTCTGAGGCTGCTAATGCTTCCAGGGCCTGAAGAGTAGAGACCAGAGCATCATCTAGGTCCTGGGCATGGTCTCGAACGGTCTGGGTTTGCATGCTGTCTATAAGTGTCACAGGAATCTCCTCATATAGGATGCCACAGAGATGGCGTCCTCGTTTCTGCCCCTTTGCTACGGCTGCCGCTGCTACTGCTGCCCGGCGCTTAGAGTCATCCTCGTCAGAGCTGTTGTCTTGGAAACCAGGAGGGGGTGCAGCGATGGCGGGGAGGAGAGATGTGGTTTCATCCTCCTCTTCATCACTCCCTGGAGGGGGGAGGGAAGTCAGGTCTACCATGTTGTCCCTCATAGGGCCAGGAGTGCCACATCGGTGAGAGGCTGGCTGTTGTGGGCACTTGGTTTTGGCCTTGCAAGAGTCACAGTAGAACTGTGGAGGCTGGCTGCCCTGCTGGCTATCCATCGTGTATGCCCTGGTTCGGTTAGCCCAATGCTCCTGGTTCAGGCCATCTGGGTCACAGTCCGGGGCAGCCCCACTGCAGTCTTGCCCAGAGCTCTCAGAGGTGGGGTCGGACTTGGTCCGGGGCCGAGGCTCCTCAAAAAGGATCAGGTTTTCATTGATGTCAGTCCTGCTTTTGTGCTCCTTCTCCCGCATGTGCAGGTAGCAAAAGCTGACGTGCTCTGAGTCAGAGGCCAGGGGATCTTGAGGGCTGCACTCCCCAGGGCCGGGGAAAGAGCCTCCCAGGTGCCTGCTCTCTTTCTTAGCCAGGGGCCCTGTTCGTGCAGGAGGTTGATGGCTGAAGAATGTGCTGCTGTCTAAAGCAGAAAAAAAAGTGCCCATTAAAACAGTGCCTGGCTCTAAATGAGGCACCTTGTAGACAGGCGGCCAAAGAGTTCAGCCCTATGTAGAACACCCCATGGGGATCTATTGCCTCCAAACAGCAGGGTAAGGTGAACAAAACTCTTCTGCAACAATAGCTCTGTGGAAGTTTCTGCTGGTTCTTTTCTCCCCCTTGATCTCCCCTCCTGCTTCCTGTATTTGCAGTTTAATCATAAATTGCAGTATGACCATTTTTGGAGCAGGCACTGACTAGCAAAAGGCTTCCCATTTGAGTTAAGCTGTGGTGTGGGTGATGTCAAATGATGGGTTGCCCCTCTAATACACCCCTATGAAGATTAAATTCCAAATGTATTGAAAGAAGAAAGGGGCCCATGCCTGGCCCACTCTTCTTCCAAACTGCCAGTTTTCTCCATGATGAGAGGGGGATTTTGTTCCCCATCCATTGCATAAACTCCCTTTTGAAGATCAACAGCTGACATCAAGCCATGGGTTTAAACAGGCCAAGAGGGAGTGCTCTCTATGCCTTCTTGGGCAAGTGATCTGCTGCCCCTAGCAAGCATCCTTTTAAGACTCTGTGCTGATCTGTAAAAGGACTTGCAACACAAAATCAAGCAAACATCTTTTGGACCACCTCAAAACACCTACAAGTGGCAACTGCAGAGACACTGGGGAGAAAAAGAACTCTGCTGGGGGAATGTTCACAGGACCCACCTAAAGCCAGTCTGGTTCCTGACTCCCCCTCCCCCTCTGCATCTTCTTGAGTCCTGGTCTGAGGACTCTGTGCACCTCCCTTCTTCTACCCTCCAAGAAACTTCAGTGAGCCTCTTGAGTGAAGGGCTGCAGGAAGAAGAAAGGGCAAGGACCAGGAGAAGAGGGTGCTGCTGCCTGTTGGGCAAAAAAGCTCCATACCCAACATATGGGTGCTGCCACACTTGCTTGGCTCAGCTTGGTAAGAGGGGCTCCCCACGCTTTAAGGAGTCCCAACTGTGATGCTGCTGCCTACAGAGCCACCAGGGGAAGAGGCCCATCACTGGAATCCCCAGATTGAGGGACAGCCCTAATTTGTGGGGATGTGACCCACAAGGGGGTCAAATCACAGAATTTGAAAGGGCACAAATCACAGAAGATGAAACCCACCTGCCTTGGTCAGTGGAAGTGGTGGTGGCTGGCTGGCAGGCCGGGAAAAGATCATCCGCTTGGAATCCACCAGAAGACGGCAATAGCCGGCAATGAGGCAGGTGAAGTTGGTGGCCTCCGGCCATTCCATTAGCAGTACCAGAGGCTGGAAAGGAAGGAGAAGGTAAGGGATCGAAAACCTGTTTGGCCACAGGCGACAACTGCCCCCAAAGAGTTTCTATCCCTTTGCCAAGACGATTACAGACTATGTAAATGAAGTCCCTGAAGGAGACCTGTGTTCTGGTCTCAGGAGATGTGCTCCCTTCATCCCCATAGAACTAAAATCAGAGACTCTCCTCTGCACTCACAGCTGCAACTGCAAATAAACTGCTCCCTCCCTCCATGACAGAGATGATGCCGATTCAGAAGAGGATGAGGGCCTTTTCTTCTGGCCTCACAACAGAACTGGATTCTAATGCAGCTTTGGGAAAGCTGATGAAAAGGCCCCCTATGGGCCTTCCTCAGGAGCCCCACTCTTTGCCAACAAAGAGAAGCCCCTCCTTCCAGTTCCATCAGGAGGGTCAGCCAGTGGCAGCAGCTGACCTACCTTGGCATCCAAGATGCTTGTTTCTACCCGGGCCACACCCTGGTTCTCCCTGAAGAGCTGAATCTTGCTGACTTTGCTGAACTCAGACAGCACGGTGGTGAGGTTTGTCTTCAGATCAATGACATGACTGATGCCATGGCGAGGCCCCACCAGGAGGGTGGTGGCTGCCTGTTTCTCATCCTGTGCAGGGCAAGATACCAGTCAAAGAGGGAAGGGTGGAGGCAGAGAAGGGCAGTGGTCAGAGGCAGGCCTCAGGTCTGGCAGGGAGCCCATCACTGCTTTCTCCCCTCCCTTACACGCCAGAATTACTGTACCAGTCCTACAGTGCTGAATAGGACGCCTGCAAAGGTTGGCAGCTCATTCAGGATGCGCAGGTAGTGAAGTTTGGCTTGGGTGGTGGTGATCTGCAGAGAGACATTGTGCCCTCCGTGAGAATGCCAAGAGGCCAAAATCCCCTTAAGAATTTTTCTGCCCTGTCAACAATAGCATGGCAATGGTGACTTTTCTGGAGGTTGAAGCAGTTCAGCTTTAGCAATCTTTCTTGGCTTGACTACAGCTGTGTGTTCTGCCTGGGCTTTGCCAAAGGAGTCTCCAGTAGCTGTTAGTGGCAGCTAAGCTGTTAGTGGCAGCTACTTTACTAATTAATGCAAACTAGTCTTGCACTGAAAGACCTGCACTGGCTGCAACTATTTTCTGAGCACATGGTCAAGTGTTGGCATTGACCTTTAAAAGCCTAGATGGCTTATGACCCAATTACCTGAGGGATTACGCACCTGGATAGCAACTCTTTGGACATAAAGATCTGCAGGAGACACCCTCCAAGAGGCGCTGCTTTTGAGTGCACAGGGGATGGCTTCTTTTGCAGCACTGCTACTCCAATTAGACTGCAGCCTCCCCTATACTGGGTGTACAGCTGCTGATACGGAAAAACATCTTTGGTGCAAGTTTGGACAACTATTGAACTGTATTCTCCTTGCAGCCTTTGCCCACTCATCTAAGAGTTGCCCCAGAAGCCATGAGAGATTCTCCCCAGAAGAGTTGATTTTGGACTTTCTAGGAAGTTTGTGTAACAACCCCTTCTATGAACAGAGGGAAAGGCTTCTTTCTCATTACAGGTGTTAAGCAACAGACTAGTGGTTAAGCACCAGGCTAGAAATGAGTAGGCAGCGAGGCATGAAAGCCAGCTAGGTGACTTTCAGCCAGTCACTTTCTCTCCAACCCACCTTACAGAGTTGTTATTGCAGGGAAAATAGGAAGAGGAAAAAGAGGTATGTTTGTCACCTTGATTTATTTATAATAAAAGTGTGATAAAATTAAACTTTTGATTTTTCTGTGTCAGTTTAGTTTATGCATTATGCAGAATGGTTGGAGGAGAGAAGATCTGAGTACAGACTACATCCAGAGGGGCTCTGCTGGCCCTCCTTGCTTGGCTAGCCATCTGGGCCTAGCAGGCCATGCCAGGCCCCAGGTCCCCAGCCCTCCCCACATCCTCGCCTTGCCTTGGTGCCCCAGGGGGGCTGGTTCTGGTGGGCCTTCAGCTGCTGAGAAAGTGCCTTCCGAAGACTCTTGTCTTTGATGCCTTGCAGCAGAGAGGGGGGCAGAAATGGCTCCAGGCCCCATTCCTTCCTAGCAGGAGGGAGAGATAGCTGATGAGGGAAGGCCACAGCAGATTCCCCTGCTTTCCCCCTGCAATCCCTGAACTGATGGATAGAGGATGAGAACTGCTGCTTATTCTGGGACAAGTCCCTCCGCTTGCAATCCCATCCCCATGAGGGCAGCATTTGGGAACCAGGGGTGCTCAACATCCAAACCTCAGGGAGTAGGAGACAAAAAGGGCAAATGGTCAGCAGTTTTGAACTGGCCAGTAGAAGGGCTGAGAAAATTTAAAGGAAGAACAAGAAGAAGGATTGCAAGGTCAGATCCTGTGGCCAGAGGAGGCTTGGAGGCCCTGCCAAAACCTCACCACAATGGCTTAGGGCTGGGGAAGACTCTGGGCCCCCCAGAAGCAGTTTGCGCATGGCCAGGATGTGTGAGGAGAAGTGGGAAGCCGCTGCGGCTTTCGCTACAGAACTTACTCCACGTTTTTGAGAGAGACTTTCTGACTTGGCCGTGTGGCTGAAACTGTAATGTAAATGTGCAGGGCAGTCAGTCTGAGCAGCATTTCTGGCTTGGGCTCCATCCCAAATCGTTCCCTGATCACATCATTGCGGCTCTGGGAAGGAAGGTGAGGCTGCTCAGAACAGCTGCTCTCCCCCCAGCAAGAGGACACTGATCAGGCCCACAAATGAATAAGTTCAGAAGCCCCTGCCCGGGTCTTTTGAGCACCTCCATGCATGCTCTGGGTCCAGCATCACTGTGCTCCCAGTGCTGCTTGCATGGAGCCAAGGCAGAGGAAGGCATAGTGAAAGAAGGCCAAGCCCCACCACAGCTAAGCAAGGGGGAATCTTGCACAGGTGAGGAAGGGAGCCCTGGGAGATCTTGTGCCTAGGCTCTTCTCTTTACATGCACACACACACACACACACCCTGTTCACCTGGATGTACAGGTACTCAAAGGCTGGCGGGTCCCTTCGCAGCAGCTCCACAGGGTCTTTGGGAAAGAAGCTGACTCGGAAGAGGCATCGCATTCCTTGGTAGTGCGTCCTCTGTACCACCTGTGAAGAAGCAAAAGGGAAGGCCAGGCAGGCTCATGAAATTCTCCAGGCAATCCTCTGAATTGGGAGGCCCACCTCTAGCAGACGTGGCCATTCTCTGTGGTATTCTTGGATGGTAACTGACTAGGCTTTTCTAAGCAGAGCTGAGAGTCTGAGATGGTGTCTTTGATTTCCCTAATACTGAAGCCAAGGCTGTACCAGGTTCAAGCCCCTTTCAGTGCCCTGGTTCCTTCTAGCACATACACTTTGGCAAGATTGCTTGATGGACTCTTCACAGGGCTGGAATTCTTCCAGAGTAGGGATCCTCAGATAAAAAGGCTTTCCAACTGCAATCTTTGCTTGAAAACCTCCAGTGATTTTCCATGACTCTAGAAGACAACCTGCCCTTAATAGTTCCCACAATCGGAAAATTACTCCATATTTCAAGCTTGGATCTCTCTCTGGAAAACTTCTAGCCAGTGGCTGGTTCTTATTCTACCCTATAGAGAACAAAGCCACTCCCTCTTTGTTGTGACAGCCTTTCAAATTTTGAAGTTTTGAAAGATGCTATATATCTCTTCTTTTTTCTTTCACTTAAACACATCTAGTTCTTCACTGCATCTAGCCCCCAAACCCCTCACTGCTCTTCTCTGGACTCAGTTCCTTGACATCATTCTTGTATTTTGGTGATCAGAACTGGACCCCGTATTCCAGATGTGCTCTGACCAGTGGCACCATCATTTCCTGTGACCTCGGCATTATTGCTCTGGCTGTTTGGGCAGCTAATGCTCACTGCTGGCTCATGCTGATAATCTGGAACCATGAGCAGTTTGTAATTCCCTCTCACTACAAATTTACTGAGTGCTCTTCTGACCCCCTCCTCCAAGCCATGCCAGGAGCAGAGCAGGCTGAGTCCTTCCAAGGCAGCCTCTTGCTCATTCCTGGGCGGGAGGCAGCTTTGAGGAGGCCAAATTCCTGGAGCAGAGTGAAGCTGCCACATGGGTTGTGGCTAGGGGCAGGGCTTACATGGGCTAAGGGCTGCTTGTCCTGCAGAAGAAGGAACTTGTGGCTCTGTTCAGGGCTGGAGTATTCCAAGACCAGGGAGAAATGCTCAATCTGCCTCAGGGACAGCCGATCTTGCAGGGTCATCATCACATCCTGGCAAGAAAGAGGAAGAGAGGAACTAATGCGGGGGGGAGGGTTTGCAACGGCCAGGGCTGTTCCCCTCCCCCCAGGAAGACCCAGAGAACAGAGTGTGCAGTGGCTCAGCAGCTCTCAGAATTCAAGGGATAGGACCAAGCATCAGTGCAGGGGGCAACACCAGTGACATTCCCATTTTGTTTTTGTGGGCCATTCACAGACAGAAGCTGTGTATGTCAGAATAAGGAAAAGCATCCATGCAAATAAAGGAGGTCAAAGGGGCCCCTCTTCACAGAGGCTGGTGGGAAACCTGCATCCAGACCCCTGGCTTGGCAATAGCCTAGGGGCAGACCCCTCCTCTGGCAGTCACTTACCTTGACAGTGGTTCGTCCATCAAAGGTAAAGGACTTGATCTGTCCATTCTCAAGGAAAACCTTCAGCACATTTGGAATAAGGAGAAGAGCTTCCTTTTTCAGCATATCCTTAGGAAACATGAAGGAGTCCATCCACCCACCAGCAGGACAGGGAGAAGCAGGTAAGAGGAACAGAAAGGGCGGGGTGGGGGAAGAGAATAGTGAGTCAGTCCTGTCCTGCCCATTCACCCACAAGTTGTTTTTAAAGATCAAGCCAGTGGAATAGGGGCCATGGTGGGGAATGGACTCTGTGATAGGAAGACTGACTGAATGTGCACACCCACCCCATAGATCTCTGGTAGTGCTCTCAGCTGGAGCCTGGATGCTCTGTGGGGACCTGGGTGGAGGCTGGAGGCCCCCAGTGGGCAGGGGCCCAAATTAGGGAGGTGGCTGCAAGATACAGTGTCTCTATTGGGAGCTGCTGTGAGGGTGAGAGTGTTCAGCTGCCTTCTGCCTAGCCAAAAAGGGTTGTGGCCAGGACTCCCCTTGATTAAATGCCAGGCAAGCATTATCCTGTCTTTAAAGTGACCCTAAACTAAAACAGTTGCCTGCAGATCTTGGTGAACTTTTGACTAGTGTTTCCAGAGACAATCTGTCCTCTTTTCCCTCCATACCAAGGTGAGACATAGAGACCCCTCACCTATTTCAAGGAACACAAGGGCCTTTTCCACCTATATCCACACATTGCACCACATCAGAGTTTCTGAACATGGGAATCAGTAAGCGAGGGAGGCTCTCCGCTGGCCTCCACTTGCTTCCTAATAAAGACCTAGGTCAGGGAGCCATATCCACTTGAAAGGATGGCTCTGGGAGAGCTCTTCTCCTAACAGCCCTGGCTAGTTGGGAGAGATGAGCAAGCTTTCTCAGGAACTGCATGGAATCCATTGGGGAGGCACTCACTGGATTAGTCTCACCAATGGTGACGTGTTCTGAAAAGCGCACTTTCACAGGATTGGATCGCAACTTTGCCTTTTTGGCTGCACTGATAAAGGCTGATTTGGGGGACTGCAAAGAGAATACAAAGTCAGGTTATCTCTGCAACCAGACCAAGTTCATATGCCAAGAATGGCTCCTTGTGCTGGATCATCCTCCCTCCCTGGGGTTTGATGAACCCAAGGCCTTGCCTCTCTTGTTGGAGATCACCTCCCTGAAGATCCAGAGTAGATCTGGCCATGCTGCTCTTCAGAGAAGGGAGGAAAGCTATGCTTGGCTCATACTTCCTGCCTTTCCCTGAGCTGCATCCAATGGCAACAGGTCTTCTGAAGAAGAAAGGAGGCAGGTGCCTTCTCAAGCCATTCTTGTCTACCAAAATCCAAGTTTTGGCCAGGACTTCATCGCTAAGGGCATGACTGTTCAACCTGTACTGCTATTTGGGGTCAGGAAGAGCATCATGTTGTCCTGTTTGTTCTTTAAAAAGCCTTGCCCTGGTACCCTGGCAGAGCACGCCACAGTCTCTAGGGCAGATGCCAGTATTTCCCTGTGCCCAGAGAACAGGGTACATCATCTTTGCAAAGAATGAGCAGCAGTCATTCTCTGGTCTGTAACAGGGGGAGGCTGCTCGCTGGGGGAGGGCAGGGAACAAGGTTGCTTCCCATCTCTTCTGATGGTGATCTGGAAAACAAATGCCAACAGTCATTTTTTCCCCATAAGAGAGATGGAGCCGCAAGAAGGCAGGAGAAAACCCAGACCCAGAAAGCAGGTGGAGAAGTTCTAGGGATGTTGCAGTGGGCTGATGAAGGAAAGACTTTGGGTGGTTCTCTGATGCTGCAGTTTATTGATGGAAGAGAAAAACAGGGCTGTCTCTGGAGTTCTTCCTATGTAGGAAGTAACACAGAGCAGTAGCACCATCTTCTGCCTGGCATTCAAGGAAGCATAAACCTGGGCTCTGCCTCTTCCAATGGTCATAATAGCTAAGATTAGTGGCTACTGCTGCTGCTGGCAATTGTTAGAAAAGAGGGTGAGTCTCACTGTGATGCCTTGGTCATTTTCTAGCTGGAAGCAATGCATTCAGATTGCTAGACAAAGCCATCCAGCCTTCCTTTTATCCTCTGGGTTGGGTTGCCACAGCAAGGTAAGGTGAGCTGGAGGGGGATCAGGAAGCTCGTGGTCCAGTCCATTCTGGGGAACCAGCCATTTCCTCAGATTGATGGCAACAAGACAATCAAATGACACAAACTTGCCGTCCTTCCCACCCCAAAGTCTGACTCCCACCTGATGAGTCTGTAGCACTGTAAGGACCACAGCCTCCTTGGCACCTCTGCAACGAGAAGAGAGATTGAGCTGCTATGAAGGAGTTTTGCAGCAGGCGATGAGTCAGCCCCCTGCCAGCCCCTTCAATGCCATTCCCTGGGTCCATAGAGAAGGCTTTCCTTTTTGCAAGCCAGGTTTTTATTTACCCCATCTCAATCACTAATTCACTTGGGAAAGCCTGGCCTTTGGTCCCAGAGGTGGGGTTGCACTCCTCCTTGCCCCCAAGAATATGCAGAAAGTCCAAGAGGTGAGCTAAAGGAACAGCACTGGATGACCTAAAGAGGGTGCTTTCTGGAGCAGTCCAGGGTCCCCAAAGCTTGGCTTGTAGCCATGGGGGCATCTGAGTCTCCCCTTTTCGTTCTGATGTTCTGCTCTTACCTGACAAGTTCAATGACTCTCTCTCTGGGGACGTCACTTACATCTTCATGGTTTATGGCCAAAATTTGGTCACCTGCCAAAAGCTTATCCTCCGATGGCCCTCCTGTCAAACAAAGGACAGTCCCTATGAGCACCTGCCCAGAAGGCATCGCAACCCAATTGTTTTTGAAGTTTCCATCATGTGCCCTGTGGTCCCATTGTACATGCAGGCATTGCCTGGCTCTGCTCTCTTGCAATCCACACCTTTGCACTCCGAATTCCTGGGGTTGGGAACAAGCTGTTCTTAACATGGTGGGGGAATGTTGAGTCAAGCACTTTGCAGTTCAAAGTGGCTATTTTCAACTTGAAATGACATCACTTCAGAACAATAGAATCGTCTGCTTTGGAGTTTTGCAATTCCCATTTTGTCCTGTTCTCTCTCATGGCTTGGGGGAGGAGGGTCCTGATGCAACTGTCCCCCAGTAAACAGAGAGAGAGCTCCCTGTGCCCATTCCTCATACTTGCAACCTTCACTGCCCCCATCGTAAGGGCATTTCCCACTGCACCTGAGGTCACGGAGCGAACTACCACAGGCCTCTCACTTCCAGCCACAAAGCCAAATCCGTAGATGGGATGACGCTGGACTTTCACCTGTCGGAGGGCTTCTGCAGGCAACTGGTCACATTCCATATCATCCCAGCAGTGTTCCACCTGTGTCACATGTCTGGGTATGTGGAGACACAAAACGACAGAGCAGAAGGTGGGGGCTGGCTGACTTCCACAGTCCCTCCCTACCAGAGAGCCTCCTCCTTGCACCTTCTTCCTCAGATCAGTCTGTACTCTCCTCCATGACCTGGGAGAGTCACAAGGTCATCTCTAGCACAGCCTGGGCTGGACCCAGTTCCTGTGGAATGGCACTTTGCTGTGTAAGTGAAGAGATTGGCCATCAAGTTGACATCACCTCCTTTCCCAGACCCAGTAGCTGAACCTTTTCTTTCCAAAACAAAAGTTCACTCATTCTTCTGGCACTCTGGCATTCCAGAGGACTGAGATCTGCAAAGGAGTCCTGAGACTGGGAGGGAGGAAAGGCACTCCTCTCACCACATCCAAGGCAGAGTCCAAGGCTGCTCTCTTGGCAGCAGGATTCACACCAGGAGCTCCAACAGGGAAAGTAAGAAGGACATGCCAGGGAAGAAGAATCTAAGTAGGACTCACCCTTCAAAACTGCTCAGGCAGTAGAAGTGACCCATCAACATTCATGGGTATCAACATTCAGAGTATCCAGCATTGGAGAGTAAGTTATGCCAAGAAGAGATTTCTGCTGCCTGGCATAGCTGCCTTAGGGGAAAGAGATAGCCCCTGCTCCTAGGCCTTTAGGAAGGTCAGGCAGAGGCATTTCTCATCTGCAGCACTTACCATCACCAAGAGAAAGTCAGTGTTAGGACTGGCTAGAAGCTCTGTGTATCTCAGCACAAATTAAAATTCTGTTGCTAAATCTCATATTGGCTAATAATATCCCAAAGTGCACTCTCCTTCTCCTTCTATCCTCCTATTTGTGGAGAAGTTTTTGCAGGCTAATCAAGGAAGTCTCTCTCTCTCAGCAGCCTAAATTTGTGGGGGGCATCATCTGACTTTCAGAGTCTCTTCCAGAATCTGAGCCCCTGAAGGATAACACCCAGCTGCACTGCAGCTTCAGTCATAGCCTGAGAAGCCCATCAGGAGCACAACATCTCTTCCATCTGCCACTCCTGCCATGGACTGCTTCCCCATTCCAAGACATCTGCTTCAGGACCCACAATGTCAGGGGTCTGTGAGATTCATGGTGGCTCAGCAAATGCGCCTACTGGACAGATTAAGGTCCGAGGTGGCTGAGCAACAGTAGTGTCCAGCCTGCCTGAGTTGTTGGAACTTGTCCCTTAGCTCCTTCAGAGGGCCATGGGTCCTCTCTCTGGCTTGAGGGCTGTCAGCTGAGAAAGGGCAGCAGCCTGTTGCTAGGCTTCTTCATCTCTGCAGACTAAGCTGAACATAACATTCCCCCTGCCAAAGATGGAGGGGTTCTGGTTTGCTTCTGCTTTTGGATCTAGGGAGAACAGCTGCAGGGGGAAAGGGCAACAGGATTAATAAGAGGGAGCAGGGGAGGAATTTACATCTACTTGCTCAAAGACGTTACTTCTGGCATAGTCACATTGCCACACTTTCTGTTCACTTCTCAGCTTCCTTTGGCAGATGGAGGGAGGCAAACCTTGCAAACTTAGGGGTTTTAGATGTTTGTTGCCACTGGCTAAGGAACTGTTCTGAGCAAGCAGGCAGATTCATGATACATGTGCCCTGTCTTGCTGCACTGTGGAGTGTCTCTCCCAGCCTAGTCCATGCCTCTAAGTGCAGAAAGATTCCCTGCTTTTTTGCCAAATCTACATTAAGTAATACTTTGTTCACTCTGCTATCCTGTTCTCTTCCTTTTTTCAAAACACAAGCAGCATGTGGACAAAGTAGCTGTTGCTGTCCTGAGATCTTTAGATGAGCCCACCCCTCCAGATACACACAACGATAAAAGATGTGGCCTTCCTTTGCTCTTTCCTGAGTATGATGATCAAGAAGAAAATAATGTACATCAGATTAAGGTATTGTGAATAGCTTCCATAATTAATCATTAGAGTTCTATAGAGATCATATTAGTAAGCTGTGATTTTCTTAGATCATTCCAATCTCTGCTGGAGAAAAATCAAGGTAAACCATTGCAGAGAATGATCCATGCAGGGACACATCCAGTGGGTGCCAGTCCTAGAACTGGGTGCAATCAATTTGGCAATAAACCATGGGGAATCTTTCTCCCTAAGACACATCACAAAAGGCCAGGCTATGGAGAATGAAGTGCCTCTTTGCTGAAGCTACCTGCTTGCAGCTCAGTCCCTTGGTTAGAGCTCCAGGTAAGAATGGTTCCAGGGCTGTTTCCTGCACCAGAAGAGGAAGGCTACACCTGGGTTTCCCCAGGAGCAGCACAGACAGCTCCAGCAGAAAGCAGAGCACAGTGGGCCAAGTCGCACAGAGCCTCCAGATAAATAGGGCTGCAATGCCACTACAGCCAGCACAGTAGATACTGTTTGGGCAGGCAAGTTTGTAAGGAAGGATTTGTAACCCTGCCTGGAGACTGAATTTTTTTGGATTCTGCTGTCATAGCCCAACTCAGCTGAAATTCTTGTGAGATGTTGCTCTTGTTCAGATCGAATATCCCTATGCTCTACTGCCAACAGGAGGCACAGGAAAGGAGGTCCAGAGTGAAAGAGATTGGGCCAGGTGGTTGTGTTCCAGAACCCCACAGAAATCCCTTTGTGATTCAGACTGGCACCCCTAGAGTGGTCCAGTTAGTTGGCTGCGTTAAATGCAACCAGCCCAGAAAGTGGACAGCCTGAAAAGATACCCAGGGTCCTGACTTTAATCTCCTTTCAGCAGATTGCCTCTGGACTAACCAATTTATGGAACTAGTCCTTTAGCCTCAGGTGCAGCCCTTTTTAAGGAGGGAAACCCCTATGGAAAAAGCACTGCTCAAGGAGCAGCCAAAAATAGATCAGAAAGCATTTTCTGGGAAGGGAAGATAAAATCCCCACATGGGCAGCTAGAGCACCTAGCTCTGGTGCTTTGGTTTTTCCACTGCCTTGTTTGGACTAAGCTGACCTAAGAAATATCATGGACCCTCCTTATCCATCTGCAAACAAAGCTTGAAGGAGCAGAAGATAAAATCAGGAGGTGGGACAGCTTCAAAAGCAGGAAGCTTCTTGTTGGCTTGAGAAGGACATACCTGCTAAGTGCCAGTCCCGGCTGTCCCAGGCAAGTACATTTCCTCTCTGCCTTTCCTGTGAGTCTTTCACACAAAAAGTCATTAATTTCTGTATGCCTGGTTTTGCTTCCTCCCTCATGCCTAGTTTTTGCTGCCTAGCTTTTGGTTGGACACAGCCCAGAAAATCCATCATTAAATCTCAGCAATTCCAGCTCCTCCCACTAAATCTGGGAGGGGTGAAAGCTGCTTCAGGAGGTCCATCTTGTCACAGCATAACCAAGCCTTCCATTCACAGCATGGGACCCCAAAACAAGCACTGCCAGATAACTGCCCCACTTCTCCTCCCCCACAAGGAAGCAGCCTGAGCCTGGACCCCTCAGCAGATACTCACTATCGACATCCAGCAGCCAAGAGCAGGGAGAGCTTGCTCTGGCCTGCTTGCTGCTTCTTCTTTTGCCTGGCATTGGTGATGGCGGTGTCTGTGGAAAGAGCGAGAGAGACTCTGAGCTCTGTGATCAGAATCTTAAAGAGCTGCCTGGCTCAGCCCCAGAACCTGACAGCCAAGGAGCAGGCTTGGAAGATATTCTGGCAAGAGCCAAGCAGCTGTTGGCTGGCCAATTCACAGCAGAGCTATATCAGGGAAGAGGCTGCCTCCCTCCCCTCAGACCCTCAAGAGAAAGTGGGACAGAGCGCGACAATCCTTCTGTTTTAATCAGAAGTTCATATGGGCAGCTCTAGTGAGGAGGGAAGTGACTCCTGGAGCTCCAGGGTGACTCCGAAGTTGTAGCTCCAAGTGGAGGAACAGAAGGGGACATCTAGGAGAACTCACAAGTCCTGCTCAGAAGGGAAATCTAGGGAGGCAGATATTCCCATTGTTATTGCTTTCAACTTTCCAAGCACTTATGTAGCTATAGAGCTGGTTATGAACATTCATTCCAGTTTATCCTGGCAAGGAAGAAAGCTTGGGCTACACATACTACAAAAAAGATCTAAGAGAACTAGGCCTCATTCCAGTTTCTTTGGTCCTTTAGTCCAAATGGACTAAAGTCCATTTAGTCCCATGGCTCAAGGTCTTAGGAAAACAAAAGGGGTTTAGAGGCTGACTTTATTTATGGTCAACAGTTGTACAGTCATGTGAAAAAGCAAGTACACTCTCTTTGAGTTATATGGTTTTATATATCAGGTCATAGTAAAAATCATTTGGTCCTTAGCAGTTCTTAC
>JANHZU010008510.1:21049-32970 GCA_032468055.1 Acrochordus granulatus | reverse complement strand
GCCACTTTGCTTTCTTGCATTTCTGTTTCTTTGGGATAGTTTTAGTAGCTACCTCTTGTACAATGTTACGCACCTCTATCCATAGTTCTTCAGGTACTGTCTGCCAGATTTAATTCCTTAAATCTATTCCTTATCTATGATGAGCATGGTGATTTACATAATTTACCCGAATACTTCAAATTATGTCCTTTGCATGCATTCACATCATTCGCATAATGACTTCATTAAGCAAATGACACAACATGCCATTTGTGGCGTTATACTTTGGTGTTTACTAGCTATTTGGGAGTCTTAGGTTCCCTATATATAGAAGTATTGTTGCAATATTATTTATCATCTTTAATAGTTCCAAAAACAGCAGAAAAGCCACTGAAACCTTTTACAAGGCTGCTGATTGCTTTCCAGCTAGTCTGATTTACCACTTCAGAAAAGGTCTCCACTTCAGCCCGCAACTCTGCTTCAATGGGGTGATTCACCTGAAGTTTTATCACACTGAGCCAGTTCTTCAAAGCTTTGCACAGCCTACTCACCAAGGTAAACACTAACCCCGTTTACCTTTTTTTTTGGTATAAGCACCTACTAACTTTTTACATAACCTGGTGAAGTGTGCACTATGGGAACACAAAGAACAGAATTCGAATAACTGTGCATCAATCTGTCCAGAGGAAGCAACCTGAGTGAAAAATGCTAGAAAGGAACAGCACAAAACATTGCATCTGAGATCCTTTGTCCAGAACAAGTTACAGATTCAAGTATATGCTGTCTGTCTGCTACAATATAAATAGATCTAACCCAACAACAAATGTTATACTGAAAGAGTAACATTATAATGTTCCAGATGTTGCTGAATTATATATTCTCAGTACCTTTCACTATAGCCCATGAGTACTGAGGCCTATTGGATTTCAGTGACATTTCAAGAGCCACATATCCACGTTAAAGATTGTGTAGATATTTGAATTTCATTTCCCAGAATTCTCAATGTGGGCAGTTTGGGGACAATGATTTATTTTTTCCATTACACCCAGACAGAAGAAGGCTGAGTTAAATTGACTGACTAGGCTTGAAATAAACACTGGAGTCAACCAGAAAACCAGGAGAGGTTCTTCAAAAGGATATTGCATTAACTCATTTTGGCAGACAGCCATCCTGACAAACAGACATTGTTAGGCTTCTCTTGAATTTGTCTGAAGCTTTTTAAAGCTGTCTAAGTTGATGACCATCTCATGTCATGATTGTCAGCCAAAATAAATAATTAGCATGCATGGATATGTCACTTTTATTAGCACTGCCGTTCACAGTTAAAAGAAGAAAGCAAGCTGGCAATAATGGCTTAAGCCTGGCATTATAATTCAAGTTTAACTGAAAGCAAATCTTTGATAAGCCCTTTTCTGACATCTGCTTGAGCTGAAGCACCATATTGCTTTTGAGCATCCTCTTCTACTTCTTCTTCCCACCATCATGATCACCAATAATCTGCTCCAGTGGCTGACAATAATACAATAAATCAACCCTGTTGTAGTCAAAACAGTTGGACTGATCAGACACTTTGTTTCACTGCAAGAACAAACTGTTATATTTACAGCTATGTAGCTAAAGGTTCAGGTGATTATGGAGTCATTTAAACTGTTAACAAAATAAATTGGGCTGTAAAAAAATGACCCAAAGCAGCACTTTCATCTCTATTGGAAAACCACAGATCTACTCAAGAATAAGTTCCAATCAAAAAATTCCCATCCAGTGTTAATCAGAAGTTTCTTGTTTGAGGTTTAGCCCAGTTTATTGCTTGTTGCATGTCCTGGGGGAGAACTGGTAAATGGACTTTTCATTGCTTCTTCTATTCATTCTTTTCCATTCCACTTGGTGTACTAAAATATTTTCTTCATCCATTCTTTTCTTTCCACTTGGTATATCAAAATAGCAGGCTTCATTTCATAAAAACAGCAAGTGCAAAATGTCTTTGCTGAATACATTAGTCTTGCAAATATATTTTATGACAAAACATTCCCAATCATAGATGAAAAAACAAGGGAAGACAACCTAAGAAAATAGTATAGTTCTGCTATTTGTCAATGTTAGAATACAGTTCCTTCATGGAAGCTGAACAGATTGTAATTCTACAGCAAAAGCCTGAGGTGAAAAGAAGTTGTACTTCCTGAAAGATAGCCACTAAACCTCTCCAGTAAATCTGAAAAATGGTACTTGATTCTTTCAAGTGAATTAACCAGCAACTCCAACTGTAATTCAAGGGTAAACTGGAGGATCACACATGTGTTGAAGGTTGAGGCTCATGATGGGAAATCATGGAAGATCCAATGTCATGCCCAAGGGCAAGGTTAAGATTCTCTCCTTTTTTTCTTGCTTGTTTGGGGAATGGGAATTTTTATAACCACTCATTAGCTAGGTGGGAGCTTGTAGCTAATCAAAGCTGATCTCAAAGAAGCTAGCTGATTTCAGCCAATTAATTCCTATATGGGAGCCATTAGGGAACATAAAGTCTGTGGGCTAGACTAGGAATAATAATAATAAAAGAAAGCAATTGGAAACTAGATGGGCCCATTCATGAAGTTGCTAGTTTCTTTTTTTTAATTTTTTTTTAAATATTGCATTAGTTTTTAAGTGTTTCCCTCTCAATGTGTCAAGAAGTGTTACAACTCTTTTTTGCCAATTATATTTTTAGGAAGAATCTCACTCCCAAAGAAATACATACACAAGATGTTTAGAAGAGGTACGTGCACATCTCAAGTTGGCACATGTCCTGTTCCTTCTGAATCATGTAGGAAATAAAATAATAAAACTGTAGCAATCAGGAAACCAAGTCTTGGTGACCTGAACCTGAAGTTCCTCACTTGAGGGGGAGGGGAAGAAAAGTATGTTTTTAAGGAACATTTGTGAATAATATCTGAGTTTCAGCATTAACTTTTACAAAATGAACTGGTAGAACCAATGCAATCATTGCTGCATTTTAGAGCCCTGTTAAGCCAATCACCTATGTGACACATCACTCATCTCTGTCATAAATCTCAAGGTCAAGGGACCTCATTTTGATCAAATAGGCAATTAAAGAGAGTCATTTTAAAAACAAAATGTCTCTTAGAACCTTTGAGGATAGAGATAGAGAAGATCAAGGAACTCCTTTGTTTTAAAGTGCCCTTCATCAGCCTAGTATCTGTGGTAGATTGTATACAACTTCAATCAGTTTGGTCTTGCCCAGCATGTCTACATACTATTTTAACTTGCACAATATGACCTTATTTAAATATGGTATAACCAGCACTGACAAGTAGTGATGGGAGCTGTTGTTGAGGGAGAATGTTAGCCAGGAATAATAAAAATTAGATATATCTAGAAAATATTAGTGTGAGAAACATCCAGGATCTATCAGTATCATTATATTATGGTTCTCTTTTCAAGAAACAAGAAGGCTTGCTACAGCACGTGATTTTGGTTCTTTCTGTGCTTGTGACCTCAATACTTTTATTTCCTTAGAAAATCTATATGCTGTCCAATGCCAATTGGTTACAAAAATACAATAAAATAATATAGTGATAAAATCATGAATTCTTATGATTGCATAATCATAAGCCATCAAAAAGAGGATCTGGGCATTGATTCCACTTATTCCAAGTAGGATTGATTTAGTTGACATGTGGACAGAAGCTACAAGAAAATCCTAGGGTTGCGGACTATACTGGAAAGTAGAAGGGGGAAAAGTCCTCGAAAAAAGCAGTAGCAAACTACTTTCAAATTCAAATTTTTTATTGGCCAAGCATGTTTGGTCACACAAGGAATTTGACTCTAGGACATCAGCTCTTATCAGTAAATAAAATAATAACATAAACAGTGGAATTCAACAATTAAATGTGTAAAATATCCAAAAAGTGCAGCCAGTAGAAAGAAAATATAGGTAAGTGTAAAATTGAATCACAATCTATTGTTAAGTATGTATACATATTAAACAGGACTCATATAGCATAAATATTCAGCAGTATGATGGCATGGGGGGGGGAAACTGTCCCTGTGTCTAGTTGTTTTGCTGTGCAATACCCTAAAGCCCATCCAGGAGGGAAGATGGTCAAACAAATTATATCCAGGGTGTGAAGGATCTGAAGATACCTTCTCTGCCCTTCTCTTGATCTGCACAATATACAGGTCCTCTGTGGAAGGCAGGCCAGCTGCAATTATTTGTTCTGCAGTCTTGACTGTTCAGTTGGTGTCTGTACCTGTCCTGCTTGGTTGCTGCACCTAACCAGACGTCCAAAGAACTACGATTCCTGTGTAAAAGTATATCAGCAGCATAAAATCACAGCACAAAATGTGAAATCAGAAGACTGTGTAATCAGCAGCACAAAACAACTTTGTGTATTGTTTTGCCAAGATGTCCGCACAGATAAGTCCATGTCACAAATCAACTTTGAATCGACCTGGTAAGCCTGTTTCAGAACAAAAGAATGGGATAAAGAGATAGACCAGGATCCATATGGAATCATGCAGACAGAAATATAAAGGTAGCCTTTGGGTCAAAACATGCAGCCTAAAGAGAGGCACATCAGACACTTCCAATTTGCACTTTTGTTTCTTTTGTTTAATTCTGGATTAGGGATGCAAACCATTTTTTTCCATGCTAAGGATTTCATGTCTCCTTTGAAGAGACTGTGCTGTAAAAAGTGGGTGGAGCCCCACAAAAAAAATGGGCAGGACTGAGACAAAACTGAAATCAGCTTTTTCAGAGAATTTATATTAGCAGTGGATTAACTGCACCCATTTTCATAACATTGATTTCCCTCTTCTGTCATACAAAAAAGATGTAGGTTTGCTTTACCATCTTGTCCTGGGCTCCAAGCAGTACAACCCTCTGGAGTTATATCCAGATCAAGAACTATGCAAATATCTTTATATATGTTTCACCCTATTCAAGAGCTGCACTAGGCTGCAGTCTCAATTCTCATTTCTACCTGAATACCAGCAATTACACAGCTGGATTTCATGTCAGCAGAACTGGTTATCTTGTAGCTGCATAGCCTGAATTTTCTCGAGTGCAGATAGGCAAATACTTTGTATTTCTAATTCATTTAAGAGTTAATTTAACTCATTTGTCATATGCAGCAAAAGAAACAGTTAACTGGTAGGAATAAACAATCTACGTGAAGAGGAAGGAGCAAGGAGGAAGGAAACTTGGCATTTCTAGGCTAAGTCGTCATAGAAACAGTGCCTGATCTGTTTGTATTACAATCTGGAAGAGGTTGCAAAGACTGGATTTTGCAGAGAAAGGATTGGAAATCTACTTTACAGGTTGTCTACTGTGAGAATCTATAGTTCTGTTTCAATTTTAGCATTTTTTAACATCAGCTCAAAATTGCAATTCTTTTTTTTTCAAATAAATTCACTCCGGACAAGCCCAAAACACTTATCACTGATCATCATCATCATCATTTCATCATGAGAAATGAAACATTTGGCCATTAGCCGATTGTAAATTATAAGACTAAGTGATAGGCACACTTCAGTCAAGCTGAACTCTTGATGACCAAAAGGCTACTTTTTTTTTACCATCTGGAAATTGATGCCATTGTTTTCATCTAGAATATTTTTTCAACTGCCCAGACTACTCAACAGCCCCAGGATATCTTGATTTTTTTACAGAGTCATGCACAAATGAATGGTTGTAGAATTCAAACATAGAGAAGCAGAGGGAGAGAAGGAAAGATTATTGTGCACATAATGCTGTATTCCTGTAAATGTTAGATAGACTGTATGGATGCTACAAAGTGTATGGAACTAAAGATTAGTACACCAAAAATTAAGAGTATTATGTTTGATAGGGAAAAAAATGAATAATTGCAAATTAAACGATGAAAATCTAGATCTAGAATGTTTATCATTGTTAGGATATTTATTAAAAAAGGGAATATGGATGGAATATGGAATATGGATGAAATTGTAAAACATGAAAATGCTAGTAGAGAAGTCATGAGTAGTAAATTTAGTCCTCAACTTACAACAATGTGTTTAGTGATCTGTCAAAGTTACAGTGGCACTGAAAAAAGTGATTTACAACCAACCTCGCACTTACAACTATCGCACATAATCAAAATTTGGGTGCTTAGAAACCAACATGTATTTAGGACAGTTGCAGTGTCCTAGGGTCATGTGATCACCATTTGTAACCTTTCCAGAAGGCCTCTAACAAGCAAAATCAATGGGGGAAGCCAGATTTCCTTAACTGTGTGATAACACTTAACAATTAACATGATTTGCTTAACAACTCTGCCAAAAAAGATTGTAAATCAGGTGTGATTCACTTAACAGCCACCATGCTGAGTAATGGACATTCTGGTCCCAATTATGGCCATAAACTGAGAACTACTTGTGTCTGGTCTGTTGCAAGGAATTAATATTTGTTGATAGAAACAGAAACTAATATGTAAAAATACATATTTCTGCTCACTTTGTTACATGAAAGTGAGAGCTGAATATCAGGAGAATCAGAAAATGTGGGATATTTAAGATAAAACAAGAAGAAATAGGGTCAAAAAAGAATGGCTGCTGAATGAATGTGAATTGAATACAGAAATACAAAAGAAGTATATTGCAGTTGGTTGGTTATATATTTATTTATTTTAGAAATTTGAAAAGCCACCCATTACTACATGAACTCTGAGCAGTGTGTAATAAGAATGATCATACAACAATTAAAACAACAAACAAAATCTCACCAAACTCCAGAAGCAAAGCACCATTGAATGACTATCAAGAACCTCCCACCCATTGCAAACCAGGGTCTGGGGGAACAGCCTGGTTTTTACAGCTTTTTTGATGAGAAATAGGAGTTATTGGAATTAGAAGGGCATGATTTGGGGTGGCACAGCTATTTATGGTATGATAAAGTTAAGGTCAATATAGATTTTTAAAATCATTTTGTTAGGCATGTTATAATGAGGGTTTTGAATAGATATATTGACTCCTAAAATTTAGTTCTGGTTGTCATCCCCAAAAGTCTTTTAGAAGAGAAATGATAGTTACACAAATGTGGCTGACCTATGCTGATTTATTGATTTTTTTTTCTGAAGACCATAAATTAGAAACCAGAGAAGAACGAGAAAGATATGGTCGTATTTGGCAATGGTTTGCTTATGTTCAGTTCACAGATTTAAATTGGATAAAGAGAAATTTGCTTTTATGAATGAGAAAACTGACTTTGAAGTAGATTTATATATTTATGAGGAGCATGTTATTTCTGAGATGTATAAACTATTATTGAAAATGAACATGGAAGATGAATGTGCCAAAGACTATATGATTAAATGGGCAATATTGATCAATTAGAGAAATATGGAATAAAGGGTTGAAATTTACATTGAATTATAATTTGAAAGATAATTTTTACATGGTATTATATCATTGGTACTTAACATTTGTAAATTGTCAAAAATATATAAGGATGTGTCAAACAAATGTTGGAAATGTACTCAATCTGAAAGTATTTTTATCATCTTTGGCGGGCAAGCAAGAAAGCTAAGCAATATTGGGATTGTATATATATATATATTATAAATTTATAACCAAACCCAGAGATTTTTCTTCTAGATTTGATGGATAAACAGATTTTTTTGAAAAAACTTTGTTCTTATATATAATAACAGTAGCAAGACTTCTTTATGCATAGAGATAGAAGGACGCACAAATTCCTACAACGGAAAAATGGAAGGTGAAGTTAATGGAATTGGCAGAGACAGCAAAACTGACCAATCTGATTAGGAACAGACTTTGTCTATCTTAATTTCTTCACCACTTTTGGATTATTCCAAAGAGTATAGAAAGCATGGTTACAGGTGGAAGAAGTGGGATTTGAGGTCTTGTTCCATGCTCATCTTCCTTACTGTCCACCAAGAATCCAAGAAGTTAAGACACCTAAAAAATTAGGATAAAGTTCCTAACAGGTAACAAGTGGGAAAAACAGAACAGAGGAATTACAGTGACTTCCTGTATGAATTATCTAAATTATTAAAATATTTCTTCCATTTGTGCTAACTTCAGGTTTATGAGAATTCTGGAGTCCAAATAATTCTGTTTTTTTTCCTCCTCAAGCCAAGCCCTTCCCTCCTTCCAAATGTCAATGTATTGAGATTCTTGCAAATACAGTTTCCAATTGAAGATATATCCCTGTTATTGAAGAAATATTATTTATTAAATTCATGTTAATAAAAGACAATTGTTTGTTATAAGTTGACAGCATAATGATCATAAGTATGTACAGTGCAGACATTGCAATTCAATATAAATAGATTTAGCTATTTAAAACAAATATTACAAACATAGATAAGGTGTTTAGTTGAGTCAACAGTGAGCACCCTCACTTTTTAATGCATCATAAGTTATATGGAAGCTTCCAAGAGACTAGCAGACTACTCAATGAGTACAAAACAGTTAACTAAACTGTTTTGTACTCATTGAACAGTTAAGTAAAGAGTTAAGGATGGGGTACAGCTGGTAGATTTCAGCTATATCAGTATCTGAGGTCATAAGGGTAGACAGAATCATGCAAAAAGTTTATAGATAGTTTTAAAATCAGCTTGGCTAATCTATATTTTACAATATTGCTGAAAATCAGTGAAAAGTTTTGCATACTTTTATTTATTTATTTGATTTCTAAACCACTGCAATCATATAACTCCCTGTGGTGGATAAGAAACATAGTTTCAAACAAAGATGTAAAACATCAATGCAAACATTAGAATCAACAACTTAACTGGAACAATATAGAGATTGGTATTCTCTTCACTGCTAAACAAACTAACACCAAAAAATACTGTCTAAACTTGTTAGTTTGTGCCACAAAACACAGAAAAAAGTAGCATACATCCCAAATAGGCTTAACTTACTTTTAGAAATAAAGCAATCTTATTTTGGATTACCATCCACCTGCTACAACCCTACGTTAAATATAGTCTTTGGCCATTAAAACATTCTCCACTCATAAACAATACTCCAAGAAGACAAACACATTCTACAAGAAACTTACTTAAAACTGCAATCCTAGGGCTTGAGGAGAGCAGGACATAAACCTAAACCAAGTCCCTTGCTAATTCAGTTTTATTAATAGTTCCTAGGAGGTGCATGATTTCCTAGGAGATAATAAGAGGCCTAATGATGATAGAGTCCAAAAACAGGACATTAGTTTTGAAGTGCAGAATAGAGATGATCAGTTCATCACAAGAGGAGAAAGGGACACTTTCCTTAATTAAGTTAAAACTATCAACTGGGATACAGAAGAGCAATCACCAGGCTTTGTTCCTGCTTCAGATCTAAGTTTTTGCAGCAGTTTGCTCTATGTTCCTCTTTCTCCTTCCCTGTGTTCAGATACCTGGCTTGACCCTTGGACCAATTTTCAACACTTGTTGACTCTAGACCTTTGGAGTGCTTGATGCTACCCTCATGTCTCTATTTCTGAATACCAGCTGCTAGCATTTAACAACAGTTCATGTTACAAGGCAGCTAAAAACCAATTCAACCTGTCAAAGTTCTCAATGCTGTCTAGCTAAATATTGTCCTTATGACACAGTTGGTATAATACAGCAATGAAGATTCTCAGACTTCTCATTAGTTTTATTTGTGCTTGCATTAACTTGCATAGCAGAGATAATTATCATATATACTCCATGGCTGTAATTGTAAATACCACTGTAATTTCTTTCAAAGGCAAAAAATAAGGGTACAGAACGAACCCTTAGGTGAAGGTGAAGAAAGCTTATTTCTAGATTAGCACAAAGGCTTTTAAAAAACTCCAGGTTTGTCTTAACCAACATTTTTCTGTCACCTTCAGCTTCTTCTTCAATATACTGCTTTATATGTTGACTTGCCCAGGGCAGTGCTTTCCTCCATCTGAATTGAAAATCACCACTCCTTCTCTGCAACATTTAGAATTAGAATGGAGTTTGCTGAAGATAAACCCTCCCTAGTCTTCAATGAAGCATTTGATTATGTTCAGCACTCTTTGTGTAGTGCAGAGCTTTCCAAAAAGAAGAAAACAATGAGGATGATTTGAGATATTTAGCTTCTTGCCCAAAATGACATCCTCTCCCATTCCTTATAAAAGACATCACTTGGCAGGCAATTGAATCTTACTTTGACAGTGGCAATTGCAGAGCATGTTTTATTGCACCAGACAGTAGACTTATTTAAGAAGGCTATACAAGATCACTCATTAAGAGATGGAAAATGTGAAATGTTCAGAAAACAAAGCAGGCAGTCTTTCATTGGTGCTCCTCAGAATCCACTGTCTGATACAGTAGATATAGTCTTCCTATAAATGAGACTTTGAACTTTGGTGTTGGAGAAGATTCCTGAGAATACCATGGACAGCCAAGAAAATAAACCAATAGATCATCAAACAAATCAACTTAGAGTTCTCACTTGAAGTACAAATGACCAAGCTGAAATTATCCTACTTGAGATGCATTGTGCAAAGACCCAGTTATCTGGTTGTTGTTGTTCAGTTGCTCGGTCCTGTCTGACTCTTCATGACCCCATGGACCACAGCACGCCAGGCCCCCTGTCCTGCACTGCCTCCCAGAGTCTGCCCAAATCCACACCCGTCACTTCTACAATGCTATCTAACCATCTCATCCTCTGCCATCCCTTTCTCCTTTTGCCTTCAATCTAATGCTGATAAAAGTGGAAGAGAAGAGGATAAACAGTAGCAAGATGGATGGACTCAGTTACAGTGGAATGAGTGAACCATTGGGAAACTTGAAAGAATAGATTAAGGAGAAAATCTATCTACATGGCTCCTAGGAGCTGAAAATTACTCAATGGCACATAATCAAGCAATCAATCAAATAATGAGACTGGCTGGTTCTTGCAGCCAACTTCCCCTATCTCTAGAAGTAGGATGATCAATATATTTTCTTTGACAATAAATGGTTGGAAATTCCCGGTTACATTAGAATCAACAACTGAGATCCTTCTCTGGGTGATGAGCTCAGATTCATACTGTTACGTTACAATTATTAACTACACATGCAGTTACAATCCTGCATCTTTCCTTCATTTGCCTAAAAGCAGTTACTTGTTCTACTATAATTTTTGTATATTTAATCAGCATTTAGTTCTGTCTTAACTTAAAACTTATCAATGTGCATGGGCCAATCAACAGCAAACTGATATGTCTGTGAGATCTGCTTTGTTCTTTCCAGGATCTTAAACCCACAGCTAAGGATGTTAAGCCACAGGAAATAAAAACTGATGTTATGATCAAAAACCAGCAATGTAAGTCAAACTGAAATAAAATCAACACAGCGAGAATATTAAAGTCAAACATAACCAAATTTGCTTGATGTTTAAAAATATGTTGTGCTTTATTTGTTGTGGCACAAAATGTGGCTATTGTTCACAATGCCTGAGTGCCTCTCTGATAACAGAAGGGAGATATAAAAATCATCTAAATAATTAAGTCATTTTGATAAAATGGGTAGCATAAGCTTATTTTGCACATCTTATTAAAACTTACCATGTAGTAGAATATGATATGAATTATCTTTTATGATCCATGAAAGATATCATCATCTTATTAATATTAATATTATTCCACTTCAACACATCCAATAAAAGCAAGATCACTATCTCTTTGGGAAACTGCTCACAAGAATAGGACTTTTTTCTAACATTCAATCAGAATCTGCTTTCTCATAATTTAAGTCCATTATTTTGTGTCCTGCACTTTGGAATGAAAAAGAATAGACCTTGACCTTCATTTAAGTGACATCTTTTCAAGTATTTGAAAAGTGTATCATATTTTTTTCACTCTTCTCAAGGCTAAACATTCTCAGTTTCTTTCTTTCTCCTTTGTTGTTCAGTCGCGCAGTCGTGTCTGACTCTTCGCGACCCCATGGACTGCATTACGCCAGGCCCTCCTGTCTTGC
>JANHZU010008510.1:6866-20949 GCA_032468055.1 Acrochordus granulatus | reverse complement strand
TGAGCTTGGGAAGACTCCGGGACGCAGTGCAAGACAGGGAGGCCTGGCGTAATGTAGTCCATGGGGTCGCGAAAAGTTGGACACGACTGCGCGACTGAACAACAACAAAAAGCATGTACTTTATGTGGGCATCATTGTACATGAGATCCAAATATTCATCTTCCTTGCCCATTAACACCTCCTTATGGGGTCATCAAAAACAGGCAGTAGGTAACTCTCCTTTGAGTTGTGCTTAACTTCTGATGACTTCGTGAACATTCTGATAACAACAAAGATGTGGTTTGCTATTACCTCCTTCTAGGCTCCATCCCTTGCATTTCTTAGTGGTCTCCAACTGAAGTACTAATTAGGCCTGAATCTGCTTAACTTCCAATTCTCTTTTCAGTTTTTCATACAAGCACATAAATTTTTACATAATACAAATTTACAAACCCTTCTTTCACATGCTTAGGTCTGATTTGTGGAACATTAGAAGCAACAATGAGCTGAACACTGAAAAGGGAGAAGAGGGTTATTTCTGCTTGAACACAAAGAAGCCATTAAAAGCCTCACCTATATTTACTCAAGCAATGGTCTGGGCCACATGCCCTGAAAATGGCAGAACCTCTTCTGAAGAATGACCCACAATGGTATAAAAAGCTGGTCTATTAATCTGAAGCCATTTTTAAAATCCTGTCTCTGATTAAAATAAAAATCCAAATGTGATGACTGTCTGTACTACATAAAAAATGGGAACAAGTGTACATAATTAGGAATCTGTGATCCATGGATCCTCCAGAGCATTTTTCCTCTTTTCCCAATAATTCCACTCTACAACAACTTGAATTCTGGTTGAAGGCATCCATCTGGAGAGCATGACTGTTTCTTAAGGTAAGCAGATGGAAATGAAAAATAAAGTTATGTATCATCTACATATTGAAACATATTCAAGTTCCAGATGATTTTCCACAACTTTGGAAAGAGAAAAATCATTCTTCTTTGCTGAGTTAAAAAAATAGTGCTTATTTTAGGGTTTTGAGGATTACTATTTAGTAGTGTATATGGATCAGCCACAATCTGATTAAAAGTGCTGCTTCAATTAATGTATTGAATTAAATCAATTCAAAGTAGCACTTCAGTTTAAAGTAGCGAGGCTGCTTCAGTGGTTCAGAAATGAGATGATTTAGCTGTTTTAATGTGGAAAAAAAATTATACAAATGTAAAAGAATCTTTTTATTGTTCAGATCAAAGTGTATGGATGTAACATTTAGATTTTCTGTTTCAATGCAGGCCACACTTTGACTTGGCACTTTGCTTTGATGGGGCAATTTCATCAACATTTTGTCACACTGAAGTGTACCTTTGAAACTCCAGATAATCCAAAAATTAAAAAAGAAAGAAAGACATCCTTTTTTTCTTTTTCTATATTTTATTCTTTTATTAATTTGTATTCATTTTTATATTAATTGTAATTTTAATAATAATATAATAAAAAAAGAAAAGTAACCGCAAATAATCCCATTGTTTTTATAATGGGACTGTATGAATTATAAGATTGCCTTGCTGAAGATGCTCTGGTATAACAACTCAGAGAATTTTCAATTACATTTGGGCCTCTCTAGGTTAGAAATGATTGGATTTTATTTTTGCCTCCACTGTTATTTGCAACATACAAATGTTTATTATGATGCTTTCTCATTTTAGAAATAACTCAAAATCTCTTTTGCCTAAATAGGAATGGGTTGTTCTGACTGTGGTTCAAAGTGGTTCTTGTTGCATGGAAACAGCTTTGATCATAAAAGAGATTGTAATATTGTGGCACAACAGATGATGCTCAGCAGGATAGTTTTTTCAGAAATGCAACATTTATATTTGCAACTCCATCTGCAATAATATAGTAATTATTAGGAGTAGCAATATGTCTAATGTTAATAGTAAACGTAGACGTCATAGAAGTTATAGCAATAGCATTTCTATCTTAGATTATTTTATTTTCTTCTCTTGTAATGGTATCTATTTACAAAAATGTAACAAATCACAATTTCTGACTTAAATGTATAAGTTGCAGAATTTATATGATGATTTCCCCACATGTCATCATTTCCTACCACTTGCCATCCCTGATGCTGTGTCCATTTACTATATTTTGATTCTCTCCTCCTCCAACTAGCATTTTTTTCTCTGTCCCTTTTATCCTCACAACAAGATAAACAAGATCCCCCCCCCCTTTTATGGAATGTGCATCTGCAGAAGCAGTGGGAGACACTTTGGGCAATAAAGACCTTTCCCGGGGAAAAGGCTCAGATTCAGTAGTTCCCAGCTGGATGTGGGAAGGGGGAAGAGGTTCAGGGTAGTCACATCTTAGAAACTCTCAGAATATACTGTCATGTAGTAGGTTAGAAAGTTATAGCTTTAGTTTGGCAAGATCCTGTCTATTAGGTGTAAGCAAATAAAGGATTGAATTTGACTGGATATTGTTGTATTGACTCTGGGTTTGGGCCTGACACTGTCCAGTGTTTCTCAGTACTTGGCTAGACTGATTGGTTCAGACTGCACACAGAAGACCAAGGGAGAGATATAATCTTATACTGATTTGATAGTCTCCCTAGTATTATTGGGACTGAGTATTTTTTTTCTTAGTTATCACAATGTGTACCAGTCTGAAATGAGGAAACGAATGTCATTTCCAACATATATTCTTAAGAGTCATCTGCCCTGTCCTAAGACCTGACATTCATTCTCCAGAGTTTAATACATTGAGTCCCTTTGCAGCTGTAATTGGCTATCACTTTAGCACTGGTTTTATTTGAAAATAACCTTTAAACTTTTGAGTGACTGCAGCCTTATCACATAAGTAATCAGATCTAGCTGGTAATAATGCCACTGAGTGCAAAGTGCCTCTGATGTTGCAACACTAATGCCCATTCAAAAAGTATTACCCTCAGTCCAAATTAGCGTTCTTTGCTTTCATCAAAGACATACACAAAAAAAGATGTAGAGTTTCAATCACATGATCATGGCAACTACCTCATCTTTTTTTCACTCTTCCACAGATACTCCTGTGAACAACAGTCTATTGATACAGAAAAGATATAATTTGAGAACCAAGTGGGACACTTTTTGCTCATCAAAAGTTTGCTCAGCTATAACCATGGCCTTCCACTCACTGTGTCTCAAATCTGTAGGATCTGACAAACAACCTGTCAGTCTCCACAACAGTCTGGAACAGTTGGTTGTCTCCAACAGCTTGAAACTGTTTAACAACAGCAGTTTGCCACTGTTGCATAAAACATTGTCTCTGAAGAATTTAAATCCATTTTTTTTGTTTTTTATAAAAAAAAATAGCCTAATTATAATTGAAACCTTAATGTGAAGTGACTGGCAGATCCATCCTCAACAAGTCACATTTCAGTTGCATGAGTTAGAGAAAAGGGAAACAAAATCAATAGAATGCCCTGCAGCCCTCCAAGAACAGTAAAACTGTGCATGGCACAGAATACAAATAGAGGCAATATGCAGAACGAGGAATCAAACTGTTGAATGTTAATTTATTTTTATGTTTGCATTTTAAGAGGGTATCCCCCCCCCAGAATTTGCCAGTAATGGTTCACATCATGTTTGATTTTCTTCTCCCTGGCAAATACTTATTCTATTCAAAGCCAACAAATAGAAGACTCTAAAGTCCGAAAACAACAGGATGAGGCTTTCCTCCTTTCAGCCACTCATGGCTGACCTCCACTTTTTCTTTGTAATTAATTAGCTGTCAGTTCTGTTAAACCCCTGATGACAAGAGGCAAATTGGTCCTGAAATTAAGGCTCCGGTTTGGGAGGATTCTCCTTCCTGATCTTACAGTAGTGATTATTGATTTCACAATCATGTCATTTCTACAAAAGAGGGATGGAAGGAGAGATGAGCTTCTGTAAGTGTGCAAAAGAGAAAAAAAATTATCCTCCTTTTTTTCCTTTGTGTAGCTTGGAGGATCTTCCATGTGATCCCTGGAGTCCCAGAGACCCAGAGAGAATTAAGGTTTGCTGCTATCTGAAACTTGCAGGGCTTGACTGTTGCAAAATTCTATAGACACCCTTTGATTATTCTGCAATTGTTCACATTCATACAAAATGATAATGCCAGCAAAAATAGACAAAATGTGGCAGAAAGAGACATATTCTCTGATTAAAATCTCTATACCCTTTTAAAATTATTATTGTTAACATTTTTCTATCATGTTTCTTGCGAGATTTGATAGCCTCTCTCCATGACAGTCCTCTCAGTTGCAATCCAATTAGCAAGGCAACAATGTCTATTTCCTTGCTTTTAAGTTCAGGTTTATCAGACTGGATTCAGCCTTATATACTTCTCACTATAATTATATAGTTATATTATTATGCAGTTATTCAACATATTTATAGTATTATATCATTATATCACATTACATTGCATTGTCATTATAATTTGACAAAATTATAGGATATATGTAGTCAGTTTAGTGTAGTAGTTAAAGACACTTGGTTGGAAACCAGGACATGAAGTGTTCTAGTCCTGTCTTAGACAAAAGCCATCTGAGTGATTTTATTAATTCATTTATTTTATTTAACACATTTCTATGCCGCCAATTTCCGAAAACTCTTGGCAGCTTACATAGATTAGCTATTATACATTGTGTGTTCTTTACTAACCCCCCTCCCCCCCACTGGCTGGCGATGTTGCATCTGGGGCATCTCTGCAGTTCCTGCTCCACATTTTAGGCCAGTCACAATCTTGCTCCGATTTCGGGCCAGTCACAATCTCACATCCCTAGGAAGAAGGCAATGGGAAATTTGGGAAATTACTTCTAAAAAAAATATGGCCAAGAAAACTATGTGGATTTGCCCATTAGTTGTGAGGAGTCAAGACTGACTTGAAGACACCAATCAATATTTATATTATATAAGCATAAGAGAGACAAAAAATATCTGTTGGATTTGAAAGGAAAAGAACCAGATGAAAGTAATCTCTATTCAACAGTTTTAATAAGTATTTCAAGGTTACAAGAATTTATTCTTCTGTCTGACTAAACTTCTGACCTAGGCATATAATCTAATGGTTTTCACAGGGGTTGGCCCTTCTGTGCTTGATCGTGTGTAATGAGTCTAGGTTGCTCCTTCTCTTCACACATGGATCAGACCTTGTTTCCCTCATATCACCCCCTTCGACATCATAAGTTCCCTTCTCCATAGCAAAGTCAGCTGTGGCACCCTCAGCCTCCATGGTTTCCTCAGAATCTGAGGCTTCAGTGGAAGTGTGAAGAGGAAGGAAATTGTCTGAAAGAAAGGAATGTCCTTCCCCCATTTGAAAGCCTCCATTGGCTCAGCAAATGAATCAAGCTGTATAGGAAGTACAGGTTAAGTTCTTGCTTCCCCTTCCTTCTCATTCCTGTGAGAACAGAAATGGAAGGCTGTTTGGAGTTTAATGGACCTCCTCCTTTCTGCTGCTCCTGAATGGATGGTGGGTGTCTCATTTCAGGAGGTTCCACTGATAGCTTTGGCTGTAAAAAAAAAACTGTAGAGTTAAGTGTCCATTCTCCCCTCCCTCTCAGCCTCACTAGCCCCGAAGTAGAAGTTTGCTCATAGTCTGGAGGCGCTGAACATCTGGTGTGGCACTCGGAAGCTGATCAGCTTCTTCAGTGATGGTTTCCTCAGGAGATGTTAGTAGCTATGTAAGCCAAGGCTTGTTGGGAAAACACTCGTAAAAATGCTGTACCAAGACTGGTGCTTCCCAGGAGCATTCAGACTTGGGCAGCCCTTCCAATGAATAAGATATTAGATGCCTCTTCCCCTTCTCCTGGAATTAAGGATCTCTTCCACTTCTATTCTTGTTCTCATTCCCCAATTACTGGAATGGGAGGCAGATGAAAAGAGTCAAGTCACTGGGGGAGTGCCTTCATCAAGAGAGAGTGGTGGAAAACTGGATGCATTTTCATGAAAAGTGTATGTGACTAGATTAATTTGCTGAATCACCTTGAATGGACCCACAAAACATGAATCTAAATTTATGCATGGTCTGGTTGAGTCCAAAAACTTAGTAGAGAGCTAGACTATGCCCCCCTTCTGTATTGGAAGTCCCTCTTGCTGATGGGCATCTGCAGACTGGTTATAAGATTGCTTGGTTTGCTCCAGCTGCTGTCTTAAGAGGCTTTGAGCAGCTATTTGCTCTTGCAAAATATCTACTGTCCTCAGATCACTGCTGTCATCTCTGGGGTTGTCTGGTAACACTCTTGGGTGAATTCCATACAAAGCTTGGAAGGAGGTTATATCGATCAATTTATGCAGTGTATTGTTGTATGAAAATGCTGAAGGTGGGAGTAGGGAAAACCAATTGTCCTGGGCATAGGGTGCAATAGCATTGTAAGTATTGTTGCAACAACTGATTTTTTTTCCAGCTTCACTACTGGTGGCAGAAGACAAACTGACTTGTCCATTTAGAAGCTGAAATAGAGCTTTCCAAAATCTGGAAGTGAACTGTATCTCTTGGTCTGAAATTAATCTTGACACCATCTCTCTATGGCAAAAACATTATCCAAAAAAACTGATCAGTCTTTCCTGAGCAGTGGGCTAACTTTTGCAAGAAATAAAGTGAACCATTTTGGTACATAAATTACCAGGATTGATTTATGGCTCTGACTTGAGGACAAGTCAGTGATAAAGTCTAGAGACACAATTTGCCAAGGGCAAGGAGGTGTAGGCAGGGGTTGTAAAAGGCCTGCAGGCTTCTGATGGAAAGACTTGGCCCTTCTGCAAGTGTGGCAGGAAGCGACATAGTCCTTGATGTCTGCTGACATCTTAGGCCACCAAAAGTCATGTAAGGTTCTGTGCAGCATCTTAAAGATCCCCCCATGTCCAGATGCCTGATTATTATAGCAGCTCTGTAACACCTCTTCCCTGAGTGCTGGCAGAACTACTCATCTGCCTTTTTGTCTTCATGCCCATCTCTCCACTGACAATGGAGATGTTGTACTGGTAGGGCCCCTGAAGATCATCCATCTGGGCCTCTGCAAAAGGGTCTGATTGCTGCTGTGCTTTGATCCTGATGATAGACTGGGAGGCAAGACTTGGTGTGGCTCAGTTGAGTATTGATGCAGGTGGTGATTCTAGTACTTGTATGAAATTATTAGGTCGTAAAATGGTTTCACCTAATGAGGCTGGGTGTAGATATACGAATTCCAACTTTCTAGAAAGTGCATATGGCATAAAATTCTTTGCTCCTGGCACATAATGTAGAAATCAAAATGTGAGAAAAGTTGGCTCCGTCTCACTTGCTTGGGAGAGAGTGGTTTAATGCCTTGCAACATCTGTAGATTCTTATGATCTATGTGGACTTCTATGGACCAGCATACTCCTTCTAGGGAACATTACCCATTTTGAAAGGCTGCTTTAACTGCTAAGAGTTTCTTGTTGAACACATCATAATTTTTCTCTGGCACTGTTTAATTCTGGAAAAAAACATGCAAGGGATGCAACTTGACTCACCTTCTGGTGCTTTCTGTAAAAGGACAGTTCCAATTGCTATATCTGATGCATCTATTTGAACTATAAATCTCCATGGTGGGTCTGGGTGTTGCAGAAGAGATTGGCACATAAAAAAGCTGTTTTAGCTCCATAAATGCTGCTTGCTGTGCATCTGCCCAGACAAACCTGGCTCCTTTGTTCAACAACTATGTGAGAGACTCCACTTTCTGAGTGAAACATGGGATAAACTTTCTGTAAAAATTAACAAAGTCTAAGAAACTTTGCACCTGCTTGGTGTTCTTGGGAGCTTGGCATTCCAGTACTGATTGCACCTTGTTGGGTCCATCTGGATAGCCTCTGAGAAATATGGTATCCCAAGTAATTGAATTGTTTGAGGTCAAAAGCACACTTTTTTAATTTAGCAAAAAAGTGATTGTCTCTTAGTCTAGTCAAGACCATGGTGGTTATGGTTAGCCTCATCTTTTGAACAGACCAAAATGCCATCCAGGTAAATCATCACAAACTTGTCAAGTAAATCAGGAAAAACCTGGTTCATGAACCTAGAAAACATTTCACCTGCATTGGTGAGGCAGAAAGAGATCAAATTATACTCATTCCCAAATCACGTGTCAAAGGCTGTCAAATGTGAGTCCAGATACTGTTTTTTTACCTGTCTCCTGAGAAACTTGTATGCTGGTCAAGAAGCAACAGTTAGAACTGGACATGGAACGACAGATTGGTTCCAAATTGGAAAAGGAGTACGGCAAAGCTGTATATTGTCACCCTGCTTATTTAACTTATATGCAGAGTACATCATGTTAAATGCTGAGCTGGATGAATCACCAGCTGGAATTAAGATTGCCGGGAGAAATATAACAACCTCAGATATGCAGATGACACCACTCTAATGGCAGAAAGTGAAGAGGAACTAAAGAGACTTTTGATGAGGGTGAAAGAGGAGAGTGCAAAAGCTGGCTTGAAACTCAACATTAAAAAAACTCAGATCATGGAAACTGGTCTCATCACTTCTTGGCAAATAGAAGGGGAAGAAATGGAAGCAATGGCAGATTTTACCTTCTTCAGCTCCAAGATCACTGTGGATGGTTAGTGCAGCCATAAAATTAAAATACACTTGCTCCTTGAGAGGAAAGCTATGGCAAGTCTAGACAGCATATTAAAAAGCAAAGACATCACCTTGCCGACAAAGGTCCATATAGTCAAAGCTATGGTTTTCCCAGTCGGAATGTATGGCTTTGAGAGTTGGACCATAAGGAATTCTGACTGCTGAAGAATTGATGTCTTCAAATTGTGGGGCTGTAGTAGACTATTGAGGGTCCCTTGTAAGATCAAACCAGTCGATCTTAACAGGAAATCAACCCTGATTGCTCATTGAAGGGACAGATACTGAAGGTGAAGCTGAAATACTTTGGCCACATAATTCGAAAGAGGACTCATTCGAAAAGATCTAAGACAATAGGAGAAGCAGATGGCAGAGGATGAGATGGTTAGATAGCATAGTCAGTATGATGGGCATGAGCTTGGGTGGACTCTTGGAAGCAGTGCATGACTGGGAGGCCTGGTGTGCTGAAGTCCATGGGGTTGCCAATAGTAGGACATGACTCTGCGACTGAACAACAACCTATCTTGCTAACCTTGGAGGGAATATGTTTTTTACTGCTATTCCTTGATTAGGACATTGTTTCATCATTTGTTTATACGATGCTGTATTCTGAATATTTTCTGAGTATTGCCTACTGGAGAGGATAAGCTAAGGAAGATAAAATCTGTGCTGTTTCCTTGACTTTTGTTGCATCTTTTAAATGTTATGAAAATAGGGTTTATCCTTATGCAACTATTGATGGTTGATTGGTCTGAATGCCATGTTTCCAGGAGCTCCCTTGCATTTTTTAATTTGGTTTTGTCATAAGGTTACATTTCAATGCCATCGTAAGTTTAAACAGTGACTAAACAGAGCAGTCTTTAAGTGATGTCTACCTGTAAGAATGGCACACTGCATTCATGAACACCAACTGGAAGTTAGAAGTCATGACAAAAACTTCAAAATATGGCCAAATATGAAGATTAGCCCCATTACATACCATTTAAAATAATACTTAAGAAGTCACTCAACTTAGAGCTCCAAGTTGTCATGACTGAAAAGAGGAACTGGACTCAAAATCTCAAATTAGCTTAAGAAGAATGAAATGCAACTTATGTTTCTAAAATTATCTCATTTATCATGCTTTTTTTTCTTATCTGAGTCCTCCATCAATGATTACTGCAATAATTTAATTTTAAGCATTCTATTCTGGAAAAACCATGATTTTGTCTGAGCAATCAGTAAAGAGTGACTCTATATGTGGGAGGTATTCCACTACTTAAGGGACATTATTAAAATTCTGTAATTTTATAAAACTCCAGTGAAACTCAAGTCCCAATAATGATAGGTATCTATGTCATCACTGGATACATTCTGGCAAAGGGGCTAACTGTTCAACTTCCCACCCTAGCCTATAACCCTGAAATATTAATATTACCTGAAAGTTTTCCATTCAAGACCTAACCAATATCTGTCCCTTTTTAGCTTCCAGGTACAGTGAGGTTACCAAGTGCTGCCCTCTGCTGAAGGGGATTAAATTTTCCTTACAACATTTCTTTAACCAATTAAGAAACAAGATAGCCAGTATTACACCCTACAAAGCCTTTAAAAATAGATGATAAACAGTCAACACATATTTAAAATACACATCTTATCATTAAAACATATGTAATTATGTTCCTGTTTGAAAATAATGGAATGAACTTACCTGGTGCATCTTCCTCAGTCTTTAATGCATTTTCCCTAAACGTTCCACTGAGAAAAGATGCATGCCTTCTTTTAGCCACCACAGTTCGCGGAGGCATATATTCACTCTTACCCTGTGATTTCTTAAATGATTTATGGACATCATAGGAACCTGGAGGTGGAACTTCCTACAATTAAGAAAAAGAATAAGATAAAGCAGGCACCACAAATTATAGTGTTAATGTAGAAAGCTATAATTAAAGGAAAAAAAGCCAAAAAAGCACATGATATTTTAAAACAGGGATATTGTAATTAATGTTTGGGAGAAGACAAAATGGAGACACTGCCACACCAATGCCATTCCATTTAAACTGGGATATGAACCATGATAACATCTCTGGGCAGCACACTCATTTCAGCAATCCCTATGATTATTTAGTTGTTAACAGAATGGAATATGAGAATGACCTTGGGAGCAGGAGGAAGAGCTGCAGCCTAGACAATGCTTTGATGAAAAAAATTTGAATCTGAAAGAAGAGAGGTGATGAAAGCAACTCAGCAGGGATTCTCCCTGTTTTAAAGAGAGTAAAAGTGAGGAATGGAAGGGGTACTGTGAGACTGGCAAGACAGATGTTAGCCTTGCAAAAGTATCCAGACAAGAAGGATAGCCAGGAAGACTAGCTCTATTATTCCTAGGTTATATTAACAGAATCTTGCAAATATGAAAGTACCCTTTCTGTGTACTAAAGAGAGAGTTATATTGTCACTTTCTATAAACTAGAAAGCAGGTAGTGGCCTTTGAAAACCTAATATGAATAGAAGATTTTTTACATTTAGTATTTTTATATATTGGCCATAGAATCATGGATTTTGCTACAGCTTTGTATTTCTAGCAGAAAGGCCTTAAATACAGTTAGAGTTCACTTGATGCTATGCTCATTTCTTTCTACACTATAATTTTAAACTTCTATATTAGGAATTTAAAAAAGACAGTTATTATTTATGTTTATATAGTGAGTGTGAAATCATAATGTATTTCTTTATTCAGCATTTCTTAACTGAGCAATTCTTGCTTTATTCCAACTGAAGTGTTAATTTATTATTGAAGAAGAACCTGTTTACTTCAGATTCAATGGTTTCCAATTAAACTAAAATGTTTAGTCTTTCATCATTTCTAAACTCTTTCTGCTAAGTTATTATATTAATATTTAATCATTATCAAAGAAACATTACTATTAATAAAGACAATCATAATTCTAGATTAATTATTATCAGTTGCAAGTAACAGATGAAAATTTTTAAGTGCACCTAAACTTTCCATCAGGATATGCAAATACAGTGGAACCTTGGATTGCGAGCATAATTCATTCTGGAAGAGTGCTCTTAATCCAAAACGCTCGTATACCAAAGCAAATTTTCTCATAGGAAATAATGTAAAGTTGGATGATCCATTCCACATGCCCAAAAATATTCATATAAAAATAATTTTCAATGGTATTTTATGTACAAATGATTGTCCTTAATATCTGAAACAAATAACAATGATTAATACACAATATAAAGTAAAAATAAAACAAATTAACCAGCCCTTTAACTTTTCCTAGAAGATTTTGAGGCAGGAGTCCCCAAGCGTCCGATCCAATCTGAGCAGAGAATAACAACAGTGGTTTGAGTGATGGTTCTTGATGGTCCCTTGGTTTATGTAAGAGGATTTCCACCTACCCTTCAAGTTCTGTTCTCTCTTGTTTCTGTATAGTTCTTAGGAAGTTCATCCGGCCTTTCCTGGGAGGGTTGTGCTGCCTTTAGTGCTAATCTTATCACCTTGCTCCTTCCTGAGCAGCTACAATGCATCTGCTCTGAGGGAGATTCTGGCAATCAGCTGCTGCTTGGCCAGCTGCTGTCTTGGCAGTCCTGTTGGATTGGGTGGATCCGCTGCCACCACTAAAGGGCCAAACCACCTTTTTCCTTTTCCCTCGGTAATGTCTTTCCCAGGGGTCTTTCCTGGGTGGTTTGGAAATGTTTCTTATCATAACCTGCATACTTGCTATAAGAGGGGAGAAGAGATGGGCAGGAGGGGGGACAGACTGGATGGTGCCATGCAAGGAGAGCTGTGTATATATGTGTGTGTATGTGTGACAGGGAAGACTGAGGGTCAATATTTGTACACTTTGAGAAGAGTCCTGGCTGGTGTGAGGGAGATGAGAGGGAGAAGAGGAGGGGGAGGAGTATCTGGAATCTGAATCTTGGGAGTTCTTTCTCTCTAAAAAGAATATAGCAGCATAGCTTAGGTTTGCAAAGTTGCGTTTAAACAAATCACAAGACTTCTGGAAGTATTCAGAAATGGCTTTATAACCCTTCCCAGATTGATGGGCAGCAGTAATTGCTTCTCTAAGATCATTGCTGATGTCTTTATTCTTTGGCATTGTGTTAACACTCACCTCAATGCTGGAGACCAGCAAACTCCTAAAACTTCGGCTTTTGATCAATTGATCAAGGGCACTTGATTAGCAGCACCTGCCTGCTACTTAGCCTTTTCATACTTATGGAAGCAGTCAGGGTATATTAGTTTTTAACACATGGCTTCTCCATTTTGGCTTTCTTTTTGTAAAATAAATGATGACATGGTGTAATATGTCATGTGTTGTCATCCATCTGAAGTTGTATTTACCTACTTTTAAGATGATTTTTACTATGTCCTGATATGTAAAACCATAGAACTCAAACTTTGTTTTTCTCATGACTGTATACGGAAATTTAAATATAATGTATAGTAACTCTTTGGCACACTGGAATTCTGAATACCAAAGCCAATCTATAGTAAACTTACCTTTAACAAAGTAATCAGGCACCCAATAAGAGGGTAGATTGGAATGAAGATACAAAAGGACATATAAATTATAATGGCTATGGTGTACCTTTGTATAAATGCTACATTAGTAACAATAATGCAGATCAAAGCTGCCTGGAAGACAAAACAAATATAAACATACATTTATTCATTGGGAAGGACCAAACTGGAGTCCTACTTGTCCCTATGATGGCCACACAATGCTGAGATTTTGTAAATCTGACCTTTACATAAAACGTAGCTGCTTTAACAATTTTATCATGGTTTATTAAGACAGTTTTTGCATTCCCCATACTAGGTAATGAACTACAAGAATTGGGATTATGCATTATAGAAGATCTAAACTAGACAAAGCACATTATGACTTAGACTGAACAATGATTTGATTCATTGTCATAAGTGTAACTCAGAGAAAATACAGATATACATCATGTTTACTCGAGACTAAATAAGGATAAAAATTAAATACATAATTTAATTTTTTTAAAAACTGAAAGCACATTTTCTCCAACATGAACATGTATAATATATAAACATTTAAATAAAATTAATAAATTTAATAAATGGGAAAAACAAATTAGGCTTTGCCCACTTACTCACAGTTGGAAAAATGAATGACCAAAATTCTTTGGTATTTTGTATAGTTTTAAAAGTGAAGGAGATAACATAATGGAACAGAATTACTGAGGGTACATAGCCTACAATACAAAAAGCCTGCAAGAAAAAAAATAAATTCTTTAAATTTTTATGACATATTTTTCATTACATATCCCATGCAAACAGACCAGAATAATTAAAAACGCAGCAAATAACCCATCACTTTCTTCATGTAGGTCTCCTCATATAGAATAGTTTTATTTCTGATCATTGGAAGAGAGACCACACAGGAAAGGGTTAATTCGATCTTTTTAGGTACAGTGGGGCAAAAAAGTATTTAGTCAGCCACCAATTGTGCAAGTTCTCCCACTTAAAAAGATGAGAGAGGC